>JAPTGZ010111685.1:0-16712 GCA_029814645.1 Fowleria isostigma | reverse complement strand
AGGTTTTACAGACATTACAGTTTAAGATCCTGCTCAAATGTTCATATTCTATCAGCTGTAAAGGAATGCATAATGGACAATGTTATCAATTTAAAAACTACATGCAGACCTGCAGTACCACAACACAACTTTTGTATCACTCATTCCCCCAATTTCTTGTGCTTCAGCAGATCTCATGTATGACTAGGGGTGTAAGAAAATATCACAATATTTAATTTTGTAATACTGATACAGTATCATGAAATAAAGTATTGCGATATATTGCAGAACTGATATTTTCTTACTCCCCTATCCAGTACTAGCATAGTGTACCTAATAAAGTGGCCGGTGAGTGTATATGAGTCAACATGCTACCTGCGTTGCCTGGCCTAAGCAGGCACAGTGCTGGGCTATTTAACCAGTTTACTGTATTTCATATTTAGTCAAATGTCAATTTTTCATGCCCATATCTTCCTTAACTTCACCTACATATGAACACAAACACACCATAACCAGATATGGTTTTCTTGGACACTAAAGTCATAGAGTTAACTTCCTTTTACGTGTGCAATTTCCCTGGACACAACATGTTAGAGGATAAAACACACATATACCAGCTTTAGGTCTTTCCCAATACAAAGGCAACCTTTGACCGCCCCCCCCATACCCTTAATGACTCATTACTCACTGGGGGCAATTACATAAAGGTTCAGTGTCTTGCCCAAGGACACTTCGATCATTGGGCGACCTGCTCTACCAATTGAACCACAGTCGCTACCACCCATACTAGGACAACCAATATGATTAAATAATACATTTTCTTTATTTTTCTTTATTTAAAATGTTTTTATTTTTTAATAATAGTTTTCTTTATTTCTTTATTTTTTCTTTCTTTATTAATTTTGTTATTATTTAGATTTTTTATTGTTTTTAATTTTATTCATTTAAAAAAAAATATTTTATTTATGTATTTTTTATATAAAAATGTTTTTAAAAAACTTTAATTATAATAATGATACATTTTCACAGTTTTTTCTGGAAGTTTATAGCCACTGAAAACAGAAACAACACACTGGAAAAACAAAATATTCCCTAGTAACAGATATACGAGTTGTCTCTTGTAGGTGTCTGTTAACAGTAGCCGCGCTTCTATTACCCTCAGAAATGCGCAAAATACCAATTGCGCAATAGAAAACTGGCAATGGAAACAGAAATGTCGCAAAAACTGAATGATCAAAAAAAGTTTTTACGCTCTCATGAGGTGGTTTTTGAGACGTTTTGATATAGAAGTTTTGTGCTAAAGTGTCATGGAAACACATTTTATGCATCTTCACTAGTCACGGGCATGACCAGTCCAGTGCCGCTTGAGGTTTAATAACATAAACAGTTATTAACATTAAACGTTGCCTGAGTCATTTGGAAATTCTGGATCCACAACTGACTGGTGAATTCTGTACATTTCTCTCCCAGAAATCCTTTTTGCGTGGCCGCTGTCAAGGAGTTTGTCTTGAGACAATCAGACACACCTGCAGAGTGATGTGAGATACATACAGATGCACCTCTGTCTCTGCGAGAACTACGAAATATCATGAGACGGGTAGATGCGACTTCACTAAACTCACACATCAGCAAACACTTTTCAATAGAAACACCAGCAAGTAGCACTTTGTCAAAATTGTAGAGATATCCCTTTTACTTTTCGCAGAACTGTCATGGAAACCCAGCCTGTGACATGGAACCACAGGGGGTATATTTAACCCTTAAGGACCCAGTGTGACATTCATGGCACTTCCCAAATAATTTTTTCTATAAATTTAACTGTCCTTAAGTTGTTCAATGCCAGTTATTGTAATATTATCTCCTATATTTTGTTTTATTAAGTGAAAATCAGGTATTTTCCAACAATTAATTTACTGATCATGAAGGTCATAAAAGTTAAGAGTAAAATTGAGGGTTATGTTATCAAAAACAGAGAAAACTGAAGAAAAAGTGACTTTTAGTGAAAAATATCATTAATTGAACATTAACCCAGTGTGTCCATCCACTGTCACTGATCCAACGCCATGGGTTTTACTGGTGAATCAATGTTGTAGAAGATGACAGTGTTTCCATGGTAACTACATAGCCTCTGAACATCCAATGGATCACATCTGATGACCATAAAAAGATGACAAACTGCACTTGACACCAGTTATTTACATGTATTAGATGATCAACAGGATTAAACAGTTTCTATCAGTAGATGGTGTTGGTCAGTGGTGGATGTTTGGGTCTTCCAGTAATAGTCGAGGTGGGGGAGCTCTGAATGTACGCACAACAACAGCATGATCCTAGACAAACACTGTTTCTCCAACATTGAGTACGTTTGTTAGATGCCGGCCTTATTTCCTGCCGAGAGAGCTAACAGTAGTGATCGTCACTGCTGTTTATATTCCACCGGATGCTAACACTAGCGTGGCACTCTCTCTCCTGCTGAACGCCGTAAATGAACAACAGTGGTCTCATCCCGATGGCGTTCACATCGTAGTGGGAGACTTTAATAAGGCCAGTCTAAAGACTGTACTCCCAAAGTTCCACCAGCATGTTAAATGCTCAACAAGAAGGAAACACTCTGAATCATGTTTACTCAAACATCAAGCTCGGTTACAGAGCCATGCCCCTCCCCTACCTCAGCCAGTCAGACCATCTCGCCCTGCTCCTCACCCCTGCCTACACCCCCCTCAGACGCAGATCCAGGCCCACCACAAAAACTATAACAACCTGGCCTGAGACTGCACTGAGTGAACTACAGGACTGCTTCCAACACACGGATTGGGACCTATGTGAACACCAGAACCTGGACACATTCACAGGGTCTTTTCTGGACTACATCAGGTTCTGTGTGGACACGTGTCTGTGGACAAGACCATCCAGGTGTTTCCCAACCAGAAACCCTGGATAACCAATCAGGTCCGTTCACTCTTCAAAGCCCGCAACGCTGCCTTCAGGTCAGGTGACAGAGCCCTTTACAGCATGGCTCGAGCTGACCTGAAGAAAGGAATTAAAACGTCCAAAGCGGACTACAAGAGGAGGATAGAGTCCCACCTCACCAGCAACAGACCACGGAAGGGTCTGCAGAACATCACCAACTACAGAGGCTGTGATGTGACTTCAGGAGACTTGAGCGTGTCGCTGGCAGAGGAGCTTAACTGCTTCTTCACTCGTTTTTAAACATCACAACGACACACATCTGCTCCAGCCAGGCCTGATGTGCATGATGTAAGGCATGTACTCTGAGCGGCGAACCCCAGGAAGGCTATGGGCCCAGACGGTGTACCTGGAAGAGTCCGCAAAGCGTGTGCCCACCAGCTGTCCCAGGTCTTCTGCAGGATTTTCAACCTCTCCCTGGCCTAAGCATTCATCCCCACCTGCCTAAAATCTGCAACCATTATCCTCATGCTAAAGAAGTCACCAACATCCAGCCTCAATGATAAAAAGTCCTGTAGCCCTCACACCGGTAATTATGAAGTGCTTCGAGAGGCTAGTTCTGTGGCACATTATGGACACCCCCCACCCCCCCCACACACACACACACACACATTCGTCTCCCTTCAGTTTGTATACCAGGCGAACAGATCCACAGAGGACACCGTCACCACAGTTCTGCATGCCGTGCTGACTTACCTGGTACATCAGCAGAGCTTCGCCAGGATGCTCTTTGTGGACTACAGCTTGGCATTTAATACAACAATCCTGGACATTCTGGTCACCAAACTGGACACCCTAGGCCTCCTCCCTCTCACATGCACCTGGATTAAGAACTTTTTAACCAACAGACTCCAGACTGTGAGACTCGGCCCCCACCTCTCCTCCACCCACACACTGAGCACCGGGTCACCCCAGGGCTGCATACTGAGCCCCCTCCTGTACCGTCTCTACACTTACGACTGCAGTCCGACCCATGGAGACAACATTATCGTCAAATTCGTGGACGATACTACTGTAGTCAGACTGATCTCCAAGGGAGATGAGATAGCCTACAGAGAGGAGGTCCAGAGGCTCACAACCTGGTGCTCAGACAATAACCTGGAACTGAACACCAGTAAAACAAAAGAGGTCATTGTGGATTTCAGGAGGAGCAGGACCAACCTGTCTTCCCTCTACATCAATGGGGAGTGTGTGGAGAGAGTCCATACATTCAGGTTCTTGGGAATCCAGATCTCCAATGATCTCTCCTAGACTATCAGCACAACCTCCATCATCAAGAAGGCCCAGCAGCATCTACACTTCCTGAGAGTCGTCCATTGAGAGCCTGCTGACATACTGTGTATCCACATGGTATGGGAGCTGCACCGAGGCAGACAAACCGAGGCTACAGAGGACAGTGAAGGCAGCACAGAGGATCATGGGCTGCCCTCTCCCTTCCCTGTCAGACATTTACACCACCCGATGCCTCAGCAGAGCTCAAAACATCATAAAGCACAGCACACACCCTGTTTCATACCTGTTCCACCTGGTGCCCTATGGCAGGTGCTACAGGTGCATCAAAGCACGGACAAACAGACTAAAAAACAGTTTTTTTTCCAAGAGCCATCACCATCCTGAACTCCAACATGCAAAAACCACAATAAACAATGTACAATATACCATCACAGTCACTACTGCTGCTGTCTACATACACCTACCTCAACATTACTTCATTCATCTAGTGCAATTATTATACTGTAACTATTCTGTATTTATTCAATCACCCTGTGCAATACATCTACATTTCTATATTATTTATTCATAAATATCCTCAACTTGCCCTCTCATACTGTACATAAAACTAACTGCACTGACTTATGAGACTTCATTCATTCATTTTTTGAACCCGCTTTACACTCACTAGGGTCACATGGAGCCTATCCCAGCTACTTAAGGGCAAAGGCGGGGTACACCCTGGACATTTCGCCAGTTCATCACAGGGCTGACTTATGAGACTTTTCTTTTGTAAATATTTTGCATGTCTTTTTTAACATATATTTAATAAGTGTTTGCACTGTTGTACTGAAAAGGAGAAGCACTCCAATCTTGTTGTACATCCTGTATAATGACAATAAAGAGCATTCTATTCTATTATGGTTAAAATAGGTTAAATATAGAGAACATTTAATTTGGAAACTGACCCTAAAGAGTAGTGCTGGGTATTTATGAGTTAAAAGTGAAAACAAGACAGTTCAGACTACATTTCTTTTGTAGAAGCTAAATGTGTTAGCATTTGCCTCTTTGATAGCCCATAGATGTATTCTTTTACACTGGAAGTCGCCTAAACCTCCAGCAGAACATGTCTGGATAACTGACCTAATGTCTTTCATGAAACTGAAAAAGATCAAATTTTCTCTCAGAGGATCAACTGAGAAGTTTTACAGTACATGGAGGCCTTTCTTCTCATACTTTGATAAAATGTTTAAAGAAAAAAATAACACAATAGAGTATCTATAATACTCATATTTAAGTGAATGTGGACCAATGTGGGGTGGGGTGGGTGGTGGGGTTCTCTTTTTCTTTTTTTTTTTTTTTTCAGTTTTTGTGTTCTGTAACTCTTTGTTTGGAAATTAAAAAACTGGACATGCTTATTTCTGTATTGGAAAGAGATGTATGCTGAAAAGGTGTCTAAATAAAAAAAATAATAAATTTCTTTTGTCAGTGCAAGTTCCAAAAGATTAAATAACAATTACATCATGAATCAACAAAGGAATTACTGCTAGAAAGTTTTTTAAAAATACATTTAAAATATCACATTGAAAAAATATGTACAACCCCAATTCCAGAGAAGTTGGGACGTTGTGTAAAACATAAATAAAATCTGCTAAAGTAAGTGACAGCACTTCCACCATTTTTACAGAATGACTCCCAATATATGAACAGTATCTTTGCAATGGTTGATTCTGATAAAGTGAAGCAGAACCAAGTTAGACACATTTTACTCCCAAACGTTCATATGAGGTTTCGTAAACGCCCATGTTTGGCACAACTTGGACCATGTGCACTACGAGCCTTTGTTCAAACATTTGGTTTAAGGCAAATTTTCATCTGTATTGATCCAAAACAAGTCACATGACAAGAATAGGTGAAGAATAAAACATCTGCATAAGTGTTGACTTGTTATATTATATTCTTGTAGGAAGAGGAGTGTTTGCCACACATCCCGTTGAACTATGGGACATGGTCGTGGACTACAGGGGTAAACTCCTCACACAGGAAGAATGCCAGACCTAATCAAACTCATTTCCCTTTGACTTTGAGTGGCAGAACCATCACATGTAAAGATAAAAGTTTTATATAGATGAGAGAAAGTCTAAGTTAACCCTGAAACAAACTTTTAATAATTGATAAATAAAATAAAGCACAAGTACGCTTAGAAAATTCTTTTTCAAAAAAAGTCTCTTCCAATAAAACTGTTTCAAATTTTAAAACTATTGTCATTTTTCTTATACTTTTCAGCCTTGATGCATCTGAAGAAGATGGATCTCTCAGTCGATTATTCAATGACAACCACATAAATCCAAATTGTGTCATGGAAAAAAATCATAGTTAACAATAAGCCTTTTTGCTCTGAAGAGAATAGAAACAGGATCTAAAATTGAGTACAACTATGGTGATGCAGAATGTCCTTGCTGCAGGTAGGAGAGTTGTTAGGTTAAGCATGGATATTGACTAATTAATGTGTATAAATGTGCCATCTTGTAAAAGCTAATTTTGTATTTTTCCAATATGAATAATGTTTCCAATAATACTCTCTGTATCTATGGAAATGCATGTGATCTTTGTGATGTGAATCAACATGAGCTTTTGTTTAATTGTAATTCTAATTAGCCTGTGAACGTCTCCATATAATTTACGATTTCTGTCAGTTCTCACATCTTCTTGTCTTATCTGAATTTTAGGTGAACGACCCTCAGTCTCCTGCAGCAGTAGACACAGACCAGCACTTTACCTGAGATGTTCCACAAGGAGTCAAAGCCAGATAAGACTAATACACAGGTCAAATGACATTGTAGACACAGTCATCACCAGTGTTGTGCTAGTTAATGAAAGAAAGGAACTAGTTATTGTTACTAGTTACTTCATTCAAAAAGTTACTCAGTTACTTTGTTTTGTTTACTTGCACCAAAAAATAATGCATTACATTAGAAGTAACTTTTTAGTTACTTTTTTAAAAGAACATTCTTCAAAATCCACCCACTGTTGTCCTTCAGCTGGGGTTTCCATTTGTGAATACTCCTTATCCCAGTAGTTTAAACGTTTTTCGTCCATCTGTCGTGTGTCTCTTGGACATGTTATTAAACCAATGAGTTCCTAAAGTGGATGATTCCATAGTAGAAACTGGTACATCTTCAACTAAAAAAACCTGGATGGATTTGTTGATGTGTCCCTGGATAACAGTCCTGTTAAATCTAAGTGCTGTTGTTTGGGGGCGGGGCTAACATCCTGTTAAATTTAAGCGCTATTGTTTGGGGGCAGGGCTAACATCCTTTTAAATCTAAGTGCCGTTGTTTGGGGGTGGGGCTAACTGTTAAATTTATTAATTTGTAGTCCCACCCATATGGGGCCCTTCCATTTGGTTTGTCATTGAAACTGTTTTTATGACACTGTCCAACATGTGACATAATCTGATTCCACTTTACACATCTATAATTGCACATTGTCTGAGCTGTTACATGTTGTAACCCATAAGCACCCAGTATGACATTTGTGTCACTTCCCAAATAATTTTTCCTCTATATTTAAATGTCCATAAGTGGTAATCCCCATTATTTGATTGTCTTCTGTATTTTGTGTTTTTTCCTGTGAAAATCAGGTATTTTCCAACATTTAATTTGCTAATATGTATATATCCACAAAAGATTAGAGCAAAATTGAGGATTATTATATAAAAACAGAAAACTGAAGAAAAAAGTAACTTTTCCATCAAAATCTCTCATGTGCTGAACATAACCCCAGTGTGTCCATCCCTGTCATTGGTCCAACTCCATGGGTTTTACTGGTGAATTAATGTTGGAGATGATGACGGTGTTTCCCTGGTAATTACAGAGCCTCTGAAATGGGTCATATCTGATGGCCATGACAAGATGACAAACTGTATTTTAAACCAATTATTGACATGTATTGATAGGATTTGTCAACAGATATTAAATATTGTCGACCAGTAGATGTTTGGGTCTTTATGGGTTACAGTCATATTTAGAATCCAAACTGCAAACCACTGCAAACTCTTATAATGTCTTATGGGAGTTGGTGATACGTCAGGAAGACCATGCTGTCCTCTGAATTTGAAGTTCTGTGCTTTTTAATAAACTTTTTTACCATTAGGTCACCTCATTAGCCTGTGAATGTCTCCATATACATTTATGATTTCTGTCAGTTCTAGTGACTAACAGTTGAAGGGAGCATGTGACTGCTGAGCTGATCAAGGTTTGGTGCAGCTCTAGTTTTCTGCCTGAACTAGTTCCACAGGCTTCTTTATAGTGCACATTCTTACTCATGTGAAATAAGTCTATTCAATGGCCTAATTGAGAAACATTTACATTCATCCCTGGTCATGTACAGTGTTTAATTTAATATGAAAAGTGACATGGTTGGAAACAGAAACACAATATTAAAAATGCTGTCTTGCGGTGTGAACCTTTGGTGATGATATGCATTTATACTATGGATAATTTAATAAAATCTGTATACCCTCGAACACTGCAGTCACAGTAAAAGTTATTTGAGTAATATCTCTATCAAGCTAGTTTTGCTAACTGCTTCATGTTAAGATCCACATGCCTGTCCTACATGGTTGATGAACCTTTTCTCTATTGTAGTGGCAACATTATTCATGTATTCATGTTCATATTAATATTCACCTTTGCTGTACAGAATTCGATCCTCATTTTCAGTTTTAAGGTCATGTTGAACTTTATGAAGCAGAACGTGTCCTTAATGTTTTGTCTGAGAGTATAAACTGTTCTCTTGTTTTGACTCTGCTTAGGCCTCCAGACAAGCCACCTGGCCTAAGCCCATTTTGTTTACATGTCCCCCCCCATGTCTCCCTATTGACCTAAGTACATGTTCCTCCCATCCTGTGTCTCCCTACTGTACTATGTCATTGTTTATCCTCTTGGCATTTCCTCCTGCAGACGCAACCAGCCTCTACAGGATGCATGCTTATTTTTTGAAACTAATAAATAATTAGACACTGAATGACTGAAGAACTTATTTTTATAATTCATAAACGTAGATAATATTTCCTTAACAGTGTCTAAACATCAGTATGCCAGGAGAACAGGGGTCAGAAGATGTCAGCATTTCATCCCTGGAAAAACGTACCTCCACCTCCCAAATCCAAAACCAGGGAGTGTCTGAAACAGGTGAGCTTGAACAGTTAAAGCAGATCACTCTGTAGCACGCTTCTGTAGGAGAGAAAAATGCCACCCAGTATACCTAATTATTTTAGAAAAGAATCGCTGCACTGACAGTTTCTTCATATTTTATATCTTGTAGTTTGTAATGGGTTCTATGCACATCCCCACTACTTCCTGAACTTCAGGCAGCATGTAATGGGTGAGTTTGGACCAAAGTGCAGACAAGAGGATCTAGTTCAGTGGTTTATTTAGCACAGTACAGGTAGGTTGTCAGCGGGGTAAGTGAGCAGGTGGAGTGACCGGCAGGAGTGTGGTCGGGGACAGAAGGCAGATAGGTTTAACTGGGGAGCAGGTGAAGAGACGGAGTCCAGGGGCAGAAGGCAGGTGAGTATCCAGGGAGCAGGTGAAGAGATGGAGTCTGCAAAAGGCTGGAGGTATAACAGGTCAGAAACAGGAAAACAGACAAGACATAAAACAGAGTCTTTCTATGAAAGCAGAGAAAACAAACTGACAATGAACAGGAGGTAAAACTGGGTTTATACAGGGAAGCTGATGAGTGATACTGGACTGGTGTGTGTGATAGCTGTCAGGAATGAGGACTTAATGAGGACGTGTGGCTGTAGGGGAAGAACAAGGTGAAAGGAGAGAACCAGCGGGAAGCTGGACAGAGGCTGAGACAGGGGAGGAGAGAGAGAGAACAGACTGAGGTTGTGACAGAAGAGGTAAGTAGAGAGAGAGAGAGAGGGAAAGAGCAGACTGTGGCTATAGCTGGGTTTCCATTACAGTTTTGTGCAAAATAAAAGCAATGTTTCTACAATTTTGATGAAGTATAATTGCTACTTGCAGGTGTTTCCATTGAAGAGTGTTTTTCTTCTGATGCGCGAGTCTAGTGAAGTCCTGTGTATCCGTCTCGTGATAAGTCATATACGTAGTTCTTGCAGGGAGAGAGAGGTGCGTCGGTGCATAACTCGCATCACTGTGCAGTCGCGTCTCAAGGTAAAGTTCTTGACAGCGTCGTCACAGAATGGATTTCTGGGAGAGAACTGTACAGAATTCACCAACCAGCTGTGGCTCCAGAATTTTTTAATGACCCGGTAACATTTAATAAACTGTTACGTTATTGAACCTCTCGTGGCATCAAAAGTGTCATGCCCGTGACTAGTGAAGATGCACAAAATGTGTTTCCATGACCCTTTTTCTCTAAACTTCTATATCAAAACACCTCAAATATCACCTCATGGGAGTATAAAAACTTTTTTGCGATCTTCAATAGTTTTTGTGAAATTTCTGTGTTTCCATCACCAGTTTTCTATTGTGTAATTTGTATTTTGTGCATTTCTGAGGGAAATGAAAATGCAGCTTATGACACAGCACCTTTATTTCCAGTCTTTCATTATTGGACACACTGATAAATCTAGGTGTGTCTGACCACTGTCGTCAAAACTAGAAGCCATACCTGCATTAATCAGTTTGTCAAATATTACAGACAGGAAGTAAAGGTGCTGCCTGAACTTCAGGAAGTACTGGGGCTGTGTACAGAGTCCATGAAGTAGACAGTAAATTATTATGGAAAGCTCAGACACATGAAAACAAAAATCTCCAAAAGCCTTTCAATTTTAAACATTGTGAAACTATACTTTAATGAAAATGCCTTCTGTTCTTTATCTTGCTCCTTGGTCCTCCCATACTTCACATAATGTGCTGAAGTGTGTGGAAACAGTTACCAAAACACGATTAATCTGTCAGTCACATTACAGAAACCATCGGTACGGATCATTCACAAGGTTGGGTTTCTAGAACACACTCATTATCTATTTATTGAGTCAAAACTATAAAAAATGCATGATCTTGTCAAATATTATACATCAATAATCTTATTCAAAGCACATGCAGCTTTCACATGATGTAAATTTGGAACCATTCAAACATTTTTGTGTGTCTGTATATGGAGTGAGACTGGAACAGTGGATATCCAACACAAGGCATGCCCAAATATCCACACATTTAAAGGGCTATGTAAAAGTATGGTGTGGTCTCGGTATAAAGGCAGAGGGTCTTAATACTAATGTTAGATCAACAATCTGCCGTGTGATGTTGATGTGTGCTCATTGTTCTTCAGCAAGCTGGTGTGTGTTGTCCATGACCTTTCTGGAATAGTTCTTATCATTGCTGTGCTGTTTTTTTACATTTATGGTGTTGTAGTTTTCTTATCATTGTTGATACGTAATTATTATTATAAGTTAATGGTTAACTGTTTACCCATGGTTACACCACCATGAATGCATGTTGTTTAAATTTTTCACACATATTTGTTTTTTTTTAATGTAAATACTGTTGAATGACTTTATTCTAATCTCTGTTGGTCTATTTATTCATTGTCCTGATTTGAAGTTTATAAATGGTAAATGTTTGGTACTTATATAGCGCTTTTCCACATGTTAATAGCACCCAAAGTGCTTTACAATACAAGCCTCACATTCACCCATTCATGCACACACTCATACTCCAGTGACTGCCTGCTGCCACGCAATGCGGTACCAGGCCTCATAGAGCAATTTAGGGTTCAGTGTCTTGCCCAAGGACACTTCGACATATGGACAGTTGTAGGCAGGATTCCAACCGTCGACCCTTTAATCACTGGACGACCCACTCTACCAACTGAACCACAGCCGCCAATAGACCAGGGAAAGTAATAAAACTTCATTATGTTAAATTACTAATGAGAAATGGGGGTGGTATTTGATAGTTTCTTCTTCACACTCCTTTTTGAGCATAAATAATATATTTTACATTATTTATGCTCAAAAAGGAGGAACGCTGTTACTGTAACGCCGTAACTGCGTTGTCAGTAACTAATACAATAATGCGTTACTCTTTAAATAAAGTAACTCCGTTACCGTATGGTGCTTTCATCCGTTACTAGCTAAATTGATCAGTTTTGGTGTTCAAGGCATCTAGCCTGAAAATAAAGAGGAAGAAGAAGCAATGCGCCACTTCCTGTTAACAGCAGTGATGCATTGTGGGTGTTGAGGTTTTTTTATGACCGTGCAGTCATGGTGAATCAAAGCGTTTCTCAACTTGGAAATACACTCACTATTTCACATTAGTCGAGCACAAAAAGAAGAACATTCTGGGCAAGCGTTTCTGGCTCAAAGCCCCTGTCTACTGCAACAAATAGCAATGCATCCACGAAGCTAGCTGAGGCTAACCAGCATCTGTGGACATGCAGCAAATGAGGCAAGTACCTCCACCCAAACAACAGCCATTAGATTTAAAAGGACTGTTAGCCCCACCCCCAGACAACAGCGCTTAGATTTAACAGGACTGTTATCCAGGGACACATCACCAAATCCATCCAGGTTTTCCTACTGTGGAATTTCCCACTTTAGGAACTCATTGATTTACTAACATGTCCAAAAGACACACGACAAATGGACGAAAAACTTTAAACTACTGGGATAAGGAGTATTCACAAATGGAAACCCAGCTGAAGGACACCAATGGGCACATTTATAAGAATGTTCTTTTAAAAAAGTAACGCAAAACTTAGTTCTAACGGTAATGCATTACTTTTTGGTGTAAGCAATCAATAAAGTAACTGAGTTACTTTTTGAATGAAGTAACAGTAACTAGTTACTTTTTTCAGTAACTAGTACTACACTGGTGATGACATTATCAGATACTGTTGTACGTAAGTCATTTGTTGAAAATGCTTACTCATTCAAAATAAATGAATAAAATGAAATGAAAAAAAGTTGTTTCTGTGTCCAGATGTCAGTGTACCAGGAGAACTGGGATCAGAAGAGGAGGTTAGCATTTCATCAATGCAACAATGTACCTCCACCTCCCAGGTCCAAATAGAGAGGTAAGCTTTGGGGCTTGGATGGGCTTTGGGTCAGTGCTACAGTTATTTTAAGGTCTTTTACTGTTCTTTTAATAAAAATGGTGTACTGGTTGCCTTGAAAATGAATGTTGATGGTTATATCTGAATTCTCAAATGGAAACACTTGCTTCTTGCTACTGCAGCTGCATGCAATCTCCATTCCCACAATGCACTTTGTGACAAAATTTCCAAAAAGGCCCGAGTGACATATCGGTTTTGTCTGTAAACAGATGGCTTGTGATGGAGTAGACTTGGAAGTTGTTCCCCGTGAGGAAAGTGATTTAGGTGTAAGCCCAGAAGGACTAATGGATGAGTGATAAGGAGGTGATCACTGGAGTTGGACAATCTGAAGAAAAATTTGTGATGGAAGTTACATCGTGCTTTAATCACATTCTTTAATAACACAATAATATTTCAAATACCATTGAAATATGTGTCATTGACTTTCAACAAAGAGTGGAAGCTGGTTTTGCAAAACCAGTGGCATTAGGGGCTGGGTTTTCTTTTCACAGTTATGTTATAGCCAGCAAAATTGTACAATTGATCCAAATGTTGTCTTTTTTTGCCTACTTAGGTAAGTGAACTGTTGGATGGACACCAGAGAACATTTCTGCAGTAGAAAAACATCTGAACAAGTTTACGGTGAGGCAAGATGCTCCAGGTAAAGACGACTGTGAGCGCTGCATTTCTGCTGAACTGCAAGCACTGCAAAACAGACTGGAAAGCAGTCAAATATTAAAAAAAAAAAAAATAGAAAAAAGAAGCAATTTAAAAAAGCAAATTTGGACAAAAATGCTAAATAAAAACAAAATATTACAAAAATACAAGAAGCAAAATATGATGTAACCGACATAACAGAATTGTATTGGAGTAATTTGATTAAATGGTTAAATTTGTCATGGCACACCTGACAGTCTATCATGGCAGAGACACTAGTGGCCAAGGAATACTAGTCTGAAAAACACTGGTCTAGAGCATGGTTTTTATTTTTTATATATGGACAAAAAAAGCTTTTGATTTTTTTTCATTTTGATTTCCAAATTATCAAACTGCGGTCAACCGGCTTGTTGGTATAAATAAATACAGGCTAATTCAGGGTAACTTGTTGAAAGCATTTTATTTTATTGGTAGCCTCACAGCATAGTTGCCTCAAGTCATATTTAAATTTTTTTTGCATTATAATGCATGGTGAATCAGCAGTGTTAGAGAGTAAGACTAGGCAGATTTCACAATTTGGCCAAAATATGACTGAGGCTACTATTATGCAATGTGAAGAACTGTACTCACAGTTAACTCCAGGGTGGAATAAAAAGAAGAAAAAAAAACCCTGTTAACTCAAAATTAGATATTGGGGCTCATTAATTTGAAATGGTTAAATTCTGATTATTTGATTATCATGTATTACCCTGTCTTCCTGTTGATAATCTTTTGTTTAGATACATAGCACATACAATAGTTAGAATTAAGGCATGAGGATTTGCAGATGTGAAGAGAAAAGACATGGGATGAAGGAAGTAGAGAATTTGATTTGAAATCTGACTCCCTAATGCAGTCAATGTGTATGTACACTGGAACCCATTAATGGGCCCAGAGAGTGACCTAGGACCTGTAAAGATACAAAGATAAGAAATGTGTGTGCATGTGTGTGTGTGTGTGTGTGTGTGTGTGTGTGTGTGTGATGCTGAACATCACAAGGACTGCAAGTTAAAATAGGGTCCCCTGAGTCACCAAAAAACTGGTATGTAGACAAAGGCTCCGTTTATATGATGATAGTCTGAACAGAAAAGGCAAAAGTGATGTTGCATCTTCATTTTTTATTCTGCAGTTAGACAACCATTTTTGGGAGGAAATCTGTGTATTCAGTGATGCAAAAGTGTGTGGGATTTGATTGGGTATGCATGCCAGGCGGTTAGGTGGCACTGTCTGACTTGCCTCTGATGAGTTGGTGTATTATAAATGTCATGGCGATAGGTCCAGATCCTTCTGTGTTCAGTGATACTATCTGTACAGATTCTGTACGATTGTTTAAAGACTCCTGTGTGTTAGAGCTGCCAGAGCAGACTGAAGGTCTGACACATGGAAATAATCCCACAGTTTGTCTTATTTCCCTGTACTGGTGCATGTAAGTGATGTCAATGCATATACGACTGGAGCAGATCTGAGCAGAATTTTGCATCTTAGGGTGGTGTAGACGGAAACGCTACAGCGGAAATGCTACGGTGAAGCGTATTCAACTTTTCCACTCTGGAGGCTGGTCCAGTTTTTTGGGGCATTTTTAAGCCCCAAAAAACGCCATCACCATCTAAACAAAAGGCACTTCCAATAAAATATTGTTGTTTTTACCTGCAAGTGTTCTGGTGTAAACAGGGCCTTAAGTTGGAAATTTTGCTATATTAAAGTGATTTTTGTGTTTGGGATTATTTAAATATATATTACAGTGGTCCCACACGGTAACGTGGTTCACCTTTCGCAATCTCGCTATTTTGTGGATTTTTTTAGTGCAATTTTGGATGCTTTTTTTTTTTTTTTACAACGCATGAACGTGCTTTGTGTTCTGCATCCTGGTTGGCTAAGGGACTGAAGTCCGTTGTCAATCAATCTCCTCCGTGCCGTGTCTCCTGTACAGTACAGAATGTGTTCTTGCCAAATGTACATAAATGTTCAATCGCCAGCAGTGTGACTCTGAAGTGTTGTATGTTTGCATGTTTTCTCCCTGACAGAACCCACAATGTCGACGAAATGTTCTACACTGACAAAGGCACCTGGTCACACCCAAAAGGCAGAGGAAGATGAACCATCACACAAAAAGTTGGACTTCTGGGTCAGTTTCACAAAGCAGGTTTCGTGAAAACTCTGAGTCTGTTAACTCTGAAATGAGGAAAACTCTGAGGGAAACTCAAGGTTAACAGACTCAGAGTTTAACTAAACCTGCTTTGTGAAACGGACCTGGACATACTGAAGGAAGTTACACAGCTGTAGGGCGCCATTACAGAATAAACGAATCTTTGGTTTGTTACATAAAGGAGGAGGAAAATAACATATGATCGAGAGCAGCAATACATTTGAACAAGAATGTAAAAAGGGTTGTAACTGTCTACAACAAGACCATCATAAGACACTTACAGCAGAGACAGGATGAAGAGGCCCGGTCAGAGGAACTGTGAAAGACATGTGAGTCACTATTAATAATTTCGAATGTGTCCAACCTCGTAAGTTGATCATTAAAATCAGTTTATTATTTCTAAAAGCTATCATATGTATTTATAGGAAAACATTCATATTTTAATTTCTCAAATTAATGTTTTGAGCCTAAAAACAGGTTTTGATCTTTGGTTTCATTCTATTGGACTGTAGTTTGTTTTTTTTTTAAATCTATGAAAGTTTGAACTTTGAGAGTGTTTAAATAAGAGAGAAATGTGAGAAAATGTTAATGCCTGTCTGAGAAAAGTGTATAAAGTGTGTGGTGAGGGGTTTTACAGCCT
>JAPTGZ010111459.1:0-16716 GCA_029814645.1 Fowleria isostigma | reverse complement strand
GAGGGCCGTTGTCCTGCATGTTTTAGATATTTCCCTCTTCCGACACCTGGTTCAATTATTGATCAGCTCATCATCCAGCTCTGCAGGAGCCTGATACTGATATAATGGCTTCCAGGTGTGTTGGAAGAGGGAAACATCTAAAACATGCAGGACACCAGCCCTTGAGGACTGGATTTGAGGAACACTGCTCTATGATAATGTGTAACATTTCTAGCTACAGATTTTTATGCATTTTTAAGTCTCCTCAAGTTACTAATGTAAGGTGGAAATACCTTTTCCAAAGCTCAAAGGTAGCAAACATTTAATGATTATAACTGAAAAGTTGTTCCTGCTTCCTTGACAAAAGTAAAGGAAGAAAAAAAAAAAAAAAAGAAGAAAGAACAGTTTCCAATATCTTTCTGAATATTAGTGTGAAAACATGACTTGTATGTAGCAACTGGTATTATACATGTGGACTGATTTGGAGACCATCACATCATCCAGATCTACTTTTTTATGCTTTAAATTACACATGTTGCTTAAACCACCAGTGTTTACAGAAGGTATTACCCATTTATTCACCACAGTAATTGATGGAAAATTAACCTACTTCACATTTCCTTTCATTCTTTTAAAAATTTTTCTTCATATTAACATAATTTTCTAGTTTTATCCTCTTGTTTGTTTAGTTATTGACAAAGATGGTTCTGGACCTCTTACTGCCCACAAAATGTGCAGCACCTTGCTAAAATATATATATATATGTTGTGAAAGTATTTCTGTAAAACATTTATTTAGTTTCCTGTGAGTTCTGATCTAGTTCACTACAAGTGAATTCAAAGTTCTCCAACTACAAGGTCCCAGGTTGTATTAACTTTTATCCATCACACATGAAGTTACTTGACTTATATGACTGTTAAAAGATTTACTATTCAAAGTAATCCTGCTGTAGTTTTTGCGTACACATAAAAATGACTTCAGGAAATCAGTGATGGTAGGGTCAGAGGATAATGCCAACTCTGTCATCACCTTTTATGCAGTGACTGAATTCTTCATATATTTTACGTCATACTTTATTTAACAACACAAATATTAATTTATAACTGGAGACAAAATGCGTAGATTTGAAAGGAAGTGTTGGATAGACAGATTAATGAGTGTATACATTAAAATCCCCTGCATTGTAGAGGTGTTGCCTAGTGTTACCCACTACTACCATCTACTGGCCTGTTGTGATGTTTCACTTGTCGTCCATACCGTCAAAACCACCTGCAGTGACGGCCAAATAAAAGCAGGTTGACCTTCTTATGTTTCCAGCACTGGAACCACAATCAGCATTAAACAAGAAATATAAACCCTAAAAATGCTGCAAAAACTGATGAAATTTGGTCAGCGTGGAAGCTAAATCCCTGTTACATTCCCCACACGCTGCTCAAGAGGACTGTTACTCCAACATCCAAATATGATCTCAGAATACTTGTGAGAGTGCGAGTGGGTTTAGCCAGAAACCATGAACAGACGGACAATAAAACAGAAAATGTGAGCCACACGAACACAGGAGCTGCTCACTGTGATGAAGTCAGGCCTATTTGGGGCCTTCTGCTGTTGCCAATGCTGTTAAAATGTAAAGTCAACCAAGAAAAATGTTCCTAAAGTCTCATAAATGAAGATCGTATGATTTAGATCTCAAATTCCCCTGTAGAGATAAAAAAATTAGGACCTACATGACTGTTGTTGTCCTTTTGGACAGAAAAAGGCTCTTATATGTCATAATATACTTACATGTTTGCAACTGTAGCATCTAAGAATTACAGTCCATTTCTTGGATTACACTAAATTTAATTTATTTTGCATGAAATTGAAACATAAAGCATATAACAACATTACACAACCCAGTATAATAAGAGGTTGTGAGGTTTAATACCTTTTGAGACAGTGCCCCCCTCTGGATACTCTCAGAGAAACCATCGAAGACCTCCAAGTTCTGACAAACACATGTTGAAGGCCAGTCCCTTAGATATGTACTGAATATGTATGAGTGTGGAATATCCATGTAACACTGCGTGTCATTCAAAGTTATACATTAGTGTGTTGTAACAGGTGCATATACCGTATGTTTCTGTGAAATGCCAGTGACCTGAACATGAACAATTATTAGAAAATGAATTTCTCCCGCTATCATAATAAATCCACTGTTTTAGTGGAAGTTGCTGTTCACACCCTTTTCCTCCCTGCTTATAGAAAAGATTAATACAGATCATAATACAGTATAATATGGAACATCTGCTTAGCGCTAAAGAGGATGTGGATCCTGTCATAACATTCCTCAGACCGACAGCGTGTCATTCCATAATCAGATGACTCCACATGCACATCCACTGGGATTTGAAGAAACTTTTCCAGTCTTGTTTCCTCACACCCAAAAACTTACATAACCCCTGAATAATCTGCTTGAAAGGGATCTGTAAGGAGACGAATGGTCACAGCAGGTCTTGTGTGAATTTTGTCTGGATGAGCCAGACAGACACCAGAGACGCCGTCAGACAGACAGCAACATCCTGGAGCCCAGAGGTCCACCAGGGAGTCTGCACCTGCTCTCAGTAGATGGTCGGGAACGCTGATTAATCTCACTGACTGGAGCTACCAGTGTTAAACACATAAAACATAGTCAACATTTTTAAAGTATTAGCTCTTATAAGAATATTTTGTCCTCAAAGGCATTACTGGGTTGGCCCCTTCATGACCTTTTGCACATGTTTAACCAGAGATGGGACCAAGTCAGTGTTTTGCAAGTCACAAATAAGTCTCTGGTCTTTGTCCTCAAGTCCCAGTCAAGGCTGATAAGTGTCAAGTCAAGTCCCAAGTCCTAAACTTTGAATTTCAAGTCCTTAGAGTCTTTTTTTTAATCAGTAATAATATATTACATTTAAATGATAGATCATATGTACTTTTTAAATTTGCATTTATTTATCAAAACATGTTTGATAAAATAAATCCTGTTATCCACTGCACCTGTCCAGCACAACTTGGCTCGGTACAGTTTTAGCGCTTTTCCACTACGGGTTGTACCTGGTACAAGTACTTTTTTTTTCGTACCACCTCCACCATGGTTCTATCTGGGCTGAGTCAATACTGACATTTCTCTGCCAGCCACTGATTGGTCAGAGGGAGTGTCGTCACACATACACAAAGCCTGATGCAATCACCATACACACCCACAAAAGTGATAGCACAGAAGATCTGCACGTACCCTCTATATCATTCTCTATCATTTTACTCGCAGCTCAATCCACACACCCCGCACTGTTCATCCATCAGACGTACCATCAAACGTCGTCTCTGGTCAGCTCTTATCCGCTGGTGTTCAGCTTTGTACTTCCACATTGGGTTTCGTGTCGCCGCTTGTATCCGTTTCTGCCTCTTCCCCTTTTCTGTGACAAAAAGCCACTGACCGAGCAACAAGTACAGCAGAACCTCCATGTTACCCATTGTTAGGTTTACTATGCCGAAACTTATGTTTAGAGGTTCGACTCCGCTAACCACGCCTATCTCAGTCATGCTGAGGTGATGATGGAAAAGCAATGGTGCTGGACCAAACCAAGTAGAGCCAAGCCAAGCCGAGCCAAGCTGGTACAATGGTACAAAAATCTTTAGTTGGGCATTTTATATTTTTTGTAGCTGAATGAAATTAGACTTTGGTAATATTTTTGAAGTACTTTTTTTTTCCGTTTAGCTCCTCCTTGATTAGTTTGATTGGCGTTGACAGGTCATATAAGCACACCAAGGCAGGGACGGAGAGGTGGATTATGTCGCTCAGTGAGGGAGGGATGAAATGATTAGTTTACTTTTAAATGACACACTTTTAAATTTTAAAGTTTTAGGTAGTGTATTAAGTCTTTTCAAGTCGTAAGGCTGAAGTCCGAGTGAAGTTACAAGTCATTGGTGTTCAAGTTCAAGTCAAGTTGCAAGTCTTTTTTATATTTGTTCGAGTCTAAAGTTATCAAATGAATGGGTCAAGTCGGATTCGAATCCAAGTCATGTGACTCGAGTCCACATCTCTGTGTTTAGCAGAGCTGACATGTTGTTTAGAGCGGGGACAACAGCCGGTCAGCAGCATGCACACTGTTTTTATCAACTGTTTTGGGTCTTTGTTGGCAGCGGTGGTGCGATCATGGCGCCACCCACACCTTAGCCGCTGTCATCATAGCATACACAGAGGTGAGTGCCGAAATCACTAGCACATGGGCCCTAACACACACACTCAGCTAATGTTTGGAAAAATGGCATGCTCAGCAGCACAGTTCTGACCCCTGACACGGCCACACTATTCTTTAAGATAATAAAAATAAATCTGACTGTGTTACATGAGCCGAAACGGGAGATATTTAAATATTTATGGTGGAAATCCAAAGTAATTTATATACATTACATGAATGTCTTGCAGCTATATCTGCTGCACAGCGTTGCGTTGGGCTACCGCGTTAATGACAGCGAGGCTCCATTACAATGAGTGTGTGTTGGAGTGTTTCTGTAGCCTCCAAGTGTTAGAGCATGTGTGAATGCTTACATGTTACACAGAGAGCTCTTTGTGCATCGCTGTAAACTTCTAGAGGCTCCAGCAGTCAGTGGCCTCCAACTATATGTCAACGACTTTGTGACAATATTTATATAATGTTTGCATAAAATGATAAATATACAGGTGTATTTACCTGTACGGATGGGGGAGCTGCTGGTTCCCATGTCGTCTTTGAGAGCAGGTTCTGTAGAGGTGGTGTTGGACACATCAGGGCAGTGATTTGTATGTATTTGTTTAAGCCTCAGGTTTCAGGTTGAGCTGAGTACGTGTCACTTTCATTAACACGTTGGTGCTGTCGGCCATTTGACTGCAAGGTCATCTAGAGTTACAGAATTTAACTTTGTGGTTACCAACTGGCTTTAATTTTGAGCATAAGTAAATATACATAAAGTTGTTTACAGCATATTTCTGTGCACAGATTTCTCTATTTCTTCAGTCATTTCACTTTTCAAGCACTTAAGATTGGCTGCTCAGAACCTGGATTGAGTGATTTTTACTACGTCTTTTACAATTCTAATTCAATTTCTTGGCTGTTATGCTAATGTTATTAGTGTATCCTTTCATTTTATCTCTCAAATGAAATGCAACACCCTGCATGCCATAAAGACATTATTTTTTGTGAGTGAAAGCTGCATTGCGTCCAGAGTGGGTTCTGTCGTCTATGGCCTGCACGCTGCACTATTAGCAAGGTTGCACGAGATTTATGTACTCTTCACAGCTCAGTATATTAAACCACTACCGCCTGCCAATTTGCAGGGGTGTTGCAGGTGTCAGTGGGAGTGTGAGGTGAGCACTAGCTGGTCAATGGCCCCATTATGAACCTAACACTTCCAGAAAAGTCAAAAAAATCTATATACATCCTGAATGTGAGCCTTTTGCTGGGATTAAACTACATCTGTTCAAATGTACAAATATGCTACATAAATACTTGACATGTGAAACATGTCTGCATAAAAAATTAGAGACCCTAAACTTAAACCCTTAAATACGTACATTTACTAGGAGCCATGTCTGGTCTGCACATGTGCAGAGTCATATGTGTCAAAGGTAGCAGCCAAGTAAACAACACAGTCTAAATGCGTTTGCTCTTTATTCTGGGCATTTATCTCACTGTGCATGTTGAGTGTGGTTGCAGTAAAATCTCTTTATTGATGGCAGACTTGGCTATTCTTTCACTCCACCACTTTGATCTAAATTGAAATTTCTCATCAATTAGAACTGTAGCTTTTGAAGAAACATGGTAGTTCAAGGTTTAATGTTATAATTCTGGTAACTTTTAACTTTTTATTGAGCTGCATCATCAGGTCAAAATTTTATTTAGAGTACGAATTACATTTTTGAACTAGTATTTGCAAAAGGTTCGGGAAGGTTACTTCCGAAATGCAATATGATACATATGGCTAGTAAACCTGTAAAGAGAAATGTACTTATTTTAATGATTTCCTCAAAGTATTTACTTTTCATTTGTGAATTCTTTTTGATTACTTTTCAATCGAATGATTTAAACTGGGCACTAAAGTGGAAAACTCCTAAAAACAGCAATTCAAACCAGATGGTGTGAACCTCGCAACAGTACTCAACTCTAATTAGTGTTAAACTTTTATTAAAAATACAATGTTTTCTGATTTCAGAAGTGAAACATGTTCTTTTTAGCTGGTAGCATCTGTGTATGTTAAACTCCTCAGTGTGACCATGTTGATAGAATTTTTAAAGCTGTTAGCATCATTATTACTTAATTTAAGTTGTTTTATTGCTTCTACTACATACTGTTGTAGCATTTATAGACACAGGTTAATAACAGTGTGCTCTGCCTTTACAGGCCACAGTGTTATTTGCTCATGGCATGGTGAAGCCTATATGTAGACATAGAACCTAGCATTAGCATTAGCATTAGTACATTAAGAGCAGTGGGCTGCTACTGAAGGTGCTCAGGGGTTGAGTTTAGATCTTCATCAGTGGTCTGGTTAAGGGCACTGATAGATGGAAACCTGCTCTCTGTGGAGAACAGGTTGCATGCCATTCACACAAAAAATTTTTGGATGTGAGTATATGGGTGTCCAGTCTGAGATCTTTTACAACTCAGGGTCACTACAACATTCAGCCAAATGTACAGTCAACCTGTGAGCTGCTGAAAACTCCAGTGAGTTAAGGGCACAATTTAACCTTCCAACTTCTATTAAAGGAGAGCTATAAAAATGAGTAATAGAACTGGACCAAGAAATCCAAAATGTACCACGTCTATGCAGAATTAAATTGAATGGTATTCCAAAAAACTGAAATGTAGAGAAGCACTTTCAAACTGTTAATAAAAACTACGACACTGACTTCCCTCCAAAAAGTGAACTGAGAAAGAGAAAGGCAAGGGAACTATCACAGTAAATCAGACAGCAGCCATTTTCCCCTTATGAAGATTATTAAATCCAAATGCCACTCTATCATGACTGATGATCATTTGGAAGTCTGTTTGAGGTTGGTACCAGCAGCTATTTTCTGGTCGATGAAACCCTGGATGACTGTATTTAGTGGAATTCATCAGAGTATGATACTGACCACAAAGGTATTGAACTGTATTGTGCCATAAGGGTTTGAGCAATCATGTGATATACGCTTATTATATTGGACAAATAAACTCTAATCAGTATATATGAACATTAGGGCTTTCAAAATAATGTGTTAACACATCCATCATCATGATTAATCTAATTAAACATTTTAATGCACTTAACCCATCTGCAGCACAGAATGACTCTGGCAACGAATTGGGCCAGTTTGTCCAAATGGGCAGTTGATCCAGTAGTGACAGTCAGCAGAACCAACCCATAAAGATGGAAGATGCTAAACAGCACGGTGGCCCTCTAGATGGAAACATGAGGACCCAAAAACCCAAGACAGAACAGTTGTTTCACATTGGTTTGTTGAAGCTGTTGAAGCTGTTTAGTAAACATCTTAAATGCATATATCATCCGTTCTTTCTTGAATCTTTTTGCTCATGCAAAATAAAATGTGATTAATATAGATTAAAAATTAATATTTAATTGTGATTAATCAAAATTAACTCTTTCCCCCTTGGACGCCTACTAGGAACAACCCAAATATATGTTACTATGGAACATTTAGTGGTGTTGTTACCCTCGCCCATGCCCAGGGTATTGTCGTCGATTCATTGTCCGTCCGTCCATCTGTCCATATCCAAAAACTTTGGCATGCAGTGATGTCAGGCTACTAGGAGTCAGTCCAGCACAAAGTTGGCTGTGTACACTCAGTAGGGGTGTAACGATGCACTTGGACTGCTTGGGTTTGGGCCTTCGACACAACACAGAGGTGTATCAAACAAATACATGTAGTTTATGTGAAGAACACACACACACTGGTGAAGCAGAACGGCTGTGCAGAGTTTACTCTTTCCATTCAGCATAAGGCACAAGAGCCTTTGCTGGTGCAAGGAATCTGACGTTAATTTGAACTCCGTCACTCTCACATTTGAAGCATGTTTGGTTTCACTTTCTGTTTTTTTATATGTTGCAGTTCGTGGCACAGAAGAGTCCACATGGTCCTTTGTAGCAAAAACGTTTTTATTTTTTCACTCAAGTTGTCAAAATCAGTTGAACGTGCTTTCCTCCTCTCTGTCTGTCTCTGCTGCTTGTTATTGTGCGTTACGTTCAACACGGGGATACTGTGAGGCATTCAAGAACACTCAGTAAATTTACAGTGTTTACCATAAACAAACACTGAACATTCAAAAATGTATAAATTCATAACATGCGGGTGTCTGTTAATGCACAAATGAATGAACTATATTATGTACAAATGTCCTGTCCAGTTATAGAGTACACACCCTCCAAAACAAAACAAAAAAAACAAAAAAAACAAAAAAAAAAAAGAAAGAAAAATTATTATGTAATCCTATCGGTTGGCCTAATATTGTTTATGGTTACCTACACATCACAACATCTGTTACATTTGAAAAATAGAACCTCTTCTCATGGTCGTCAAATCACATCTTTAGTGAAATAACAGAGGTGTCAAAACTCGACGTCAAATGTTGTCTTTATGGGGGAAAGAGTTAATCCACTGCGACCCTGTTATTATTCTGATTAAAAGTTGTAATCATTTGACAACACTGATATATATATTTACCAAGTTTTAGTGTAGGTACTGACTTGCCATGTTAAATGTACCTCACAAGCTGAAAAAATGCGGGCATCTCTGCTTCAAACCAACGGGTAGCTCAGAACCTTCTAGCTGTGTGGAAGCGATGACTGCCACTTCATTCATTTTAATTACATCAAATATAATAAATAACCAACAGTTCAGATTTTCAACCTTTAAAAGTTGACCTCTACATGTTGCTGTAATAATAAGCAGACATAAACGCACCAATCCAAGATGGATCTGTAAAAACGCATTAGATTCTGTAGCATTTTGCTGAAAGTACTGAAGTGCCCACAGCATTGTGAACCGCTAGCGTGACTCTAGACTCTTCAGCCTCGTTCTGTTTCAGCTGAAGCATTTCATATCTTACATGACCAAAAAGAACAGTGCACTGACAGCACATAACCATGAAATATGGAGACCTAATGCATGGGGAGGTTTCCTTGTTATTGTCCATCAGTCACAGCCAAGTAACTTTAGCCTCTGTGGGAGAGATGCCTATAAAAGAGGACAATCATTCAGTTTCCCCCCGTCTGGTGTTTCTCTGTCACTATCCCTCCACTGGCATCTCAGCGTTTCCTCCTTTGAACGTAAAATTCAGTAGCATATTTCATTTCAACTCTGGTAGGTTAGTGTTAAGCGTTGAGCTGTCTAATCTAACCCGACAGTTAATTTTGGGGTCATTAGCCATCAGAAAGTTAGCGTTTAAGCCTTATTATGTCGATTTCCTTTTGATGTTGCGGACCCTAAATTATGGATCTGTTCACTTCAATTTAATTTCACAATAACCAGGTGGCACCTCCAGAAACCACTGAAATGTTGGTGCCAAAAAGCGTTACTCCCCAATCTCACGCATGAATGGACTTTTTTCACCCCATCTGTCACTATAGTTTTGGCATTCGTACTGTCATGTTGTGTTTCACCATCTTTCTATTTCTGCAGCAAGATCACAATCCTTCACAGCAACTCAGATTTCTCTTTAAGTGCTGGGATGCTCTTCGCTGTGAAAAAATACAATGGGGTTCTTGAATTCATTCTCCTTAACCCTTTATGGGGCACTCATTGAAATACTCTGTGTGCATAGTGTGTTATTGGACATTGCCATCTATCTCCTCGTTGGTTGGTTTGACAACAGTCTCCCTCCTCTTGCCATAAAACATCTGAGCAGCACTTGCTAAGAAAGTAAACACATGCGATAAAACAACTGTTATATTATGTCTACAGTTCTGGACACGGATGTAACACCTTGCCCACTTATTGCCATCTTTGGAGTCCCCCTGAATTATCATAAGTTCATATAGAAACTAAATGTTAGCATTTGCCTCCTTGATAGCCTGTAGATGTATTCTTCTACACTGGAAGTCATCTAAACCTCTAGCAGAACACGCCTGGATAACTGACCTAATGTCTTTCCTGAAACTGGAAAAGATCAAATTTTCTCTCAGAGGATCAACTGAGAAGTTTTACAGTACATGGAAGCCTTTCCTCTCATACTTTGATAAAAAACATAATGGAATAGAATACTCGTATTTTAGTGAATGTGGACCAATGTGGGGTGGGGTGGAGTGAAGGGGTGGTGCCCCCTTTTCTTTTCTCTTCCCCTTTTTTTTTCTTTTTCTGTTTTTTGTTTAAGTTTTTAAGTTCTGTCACTGTGTTTGGAAAATTGAAAAACTGGACATACTTTTTTCTGTATTGAAAAGATATGTACACTGAAAAGGTGTCCAAATAAAAAGATTATTAAAGAAAAAAACTGTTATAAGGTCATAAACTGACAAAAATCACTCATATTTACTATTTACAGTTTCAAAATGTCTATAAAACCTCTCTGAGTCACTGTATAGTGCAGTGGTTCCCAATCTTTTTTAACTCATGACCCCATATTAACATCACAAAATTTTGGTAACCACCAGACATTCAAAACTGAGACTTTTTTTTTTTTTTTTTGCTAAAATCAATTTGTTTTCAATCATGTAATAGTTTGCTATACAATGTTGCAAATAAACACTAATTTTAGATGACATTCAGTCTATATGATGTATATTATTATTATAGATGGAGGCAGAAAATTCAGGTGTAGTTTACTGCATAAAGTGAGAGTTTAATTTTCTTTGGTCAGGATAAGTACAATCAGTGGAGCTGGTGTTTACAAGGATCAGCATTAAAACTCAACAAACAATTAAGATTAATCAAGATATGCCCTCTCAGATATTATATCTGCATTTTATTTGAACTGGATTTTTATCAGGAAAAGTGTGTGGTGTTTTAATGATATGAAATATGTTTTGAATAATTTAAAAAAAAATATGTATGTATATATAGATAGACAGACAGACTGACATTTTTTTTTTACAATGTTTTATCAATTTCTAGAAATTTCAGGTATATGATATGATACAATACAATATGATATGATACATTTTTGTTTCTTTTGTATATGTTTGGAAGCTGTATGTTTGTTCATGAAAACTACAAAATAAAGTCATTAAAAAAAAAAAAGAAAGATATTTCAGGTGACCCCATTTGAATTCCAGGTGACCCCACATGGGGTCCCGACCCCAAGGTTGAAAAACACCTGTATAGTGTTATAAAAACCAACATGCTTCACTGAGGCCCAGGATTGGCCCTACACTTAATTTTTGTGGAAATGACCAAAAATAGTCATTTGCCTGATAAAAGGTTAATAAAATGCTTCCTGAATGGACATTTGACTTATGAGTCAAAGTAGCACTGATACACACATGGCCTCTGTCTTACATGACCAAAACCTCTGTGTTTATGGGTTGTGATGTAAACCAGTGCAGCAGGCTAAACTGTTTTTAATTTGACAAACACGGTTTTAGTTAGGGACCAGGACAAAAAGGAAGGAAATGGGAGGAAGAGGAGGTAAAAGAAAAAACGACCAGCAATGAATCAAAGTGAAAAGTGTCACCACAGGAGGCTCAAGGTGCCCAAATGGAATTGATTACCAATAAAAACTCACAGTTTCTGAATGGTGGGGGTTTGAGGTGTTAAGTTTGGATCATAAGACAGAGTGTGAAAGAAAAGCTGCTGAAAGTCGGCTGAAATTCACAGAAAGAAAGAGTCAGAGAGAGATCGTCCTGTGAAGAATCAGAGAAGCTCCAGCTGTTGAGCCCGGAGGGGGACTAAGTTTATTTGGATTTGGGTTTCCTTCATCTATCAATGCCAATTATCAGAATGGGGTGTAATTGCGTTGTTATGAATGGCTCTTTCTTTTCTTCTACTTCATTGTTTGGTTGGCTTGAGGCTCCCTGACAGACAACAAAGACGTTGCACTACTTTGTTTCTCCTTCTGACAATGACCTCACCGTTGCTCTACAATCGGAACAGGATATTCGAGGGCATAACAAGTTTGCTTTGGTTTCAGCCATGACTTAAACATTACAACAGGCTTCAATATCAGTTTTCATTTGGTCCCGTCCCTGGGGTGTGTGCCCCAAACGAGCTAAACCTGACAAGTGTAGCTGAGTAGGTCCAAACGTAAAGTGACATCTCAATAAAAAACAGACAGATAAAGGAGAAGCAATTGCATTCTTTTAATTTTTTGTGTGTAGTGTAAGAAAAGAGCGTGACACTTGTCTGCTGGTAAGAGCACATCAAACAAAGAGCTAGATCTACAGAGCGCCTCAAAAACAGATGTGACACTTGTTGGCTACATGCATGCACTATACCAGTGGTTTTCAACTTTGGGGTCAGGGTCCCACGTGGGGTCGCCTGGAATTCAAATGAGGTCGCCTGACATTTCCAGTAATTGATAAAAATAGTAAAAAAAAAAATACTAATAAAACATTTTTTTTTAATGACTCAATATATATTTCTTTATAATTAAAACATCACACACTTTTACTAATAAAAATATAGTTCAAATTTGCCTCCATTTATAATAATATAGATTATGTAGCCTAACTGTCATCTAAAATTCAGTGCAGCAAACTATTACATAATCAAAAACAAATTAATTTTAGCCAAAAAAATGTCTTTGTTTGGAATGTCTGGGGTGACCAGAAATTTATGATGTTAAAATGGGGTCACAAGGTAAGAATGGTTGGAAACGACTGCACTATACTAAGCAACCTTAAAATGCACTTTTAAAAATTTGCTAGAATTGTCATGACTTGTGTCATGCTATGTTGTATAAAATACAAGCTCCAGATGCTGGAGAGAATTCGGTTGGAAAACTTTAACACGCGTTTTTGTTACACCTCAGATTAAAAGTTAACAGATCAGAACACAGTAACAATGCTGGAGACAGTGTGGTCATATGAATGCCAGTCACAGGCACATTTTCTGGACATGTGTTAAATTCCAGCCATTTTGGGATATTATCTTCAGAACTCTGGAACACATATTAAACTAGAAGGTTCCCAGGGACCCCCAGATCCTGTTGTTGGGACTGATCCCAGAAGGGTTAATTATGAAAGAAGACACATACCTCTTTAAAATATGATTTTGCAATTAAAAATGCTATTACCAGAAGCTGGTTAAAAACTGACGCTCCAAATCAGAGGCAGTGGATGGACATTATGGAAGAGGATGGAGAAAATGACTGTCTACTTGCGAATCAAAGCAGGTGACTTTGAAAAAATCTGGAGGAAATGGACAAAATTCAAGGACAACACACACTCAAATGCATGATTATCTAGTCCCATTTTTCTTTCTTTTTCTTTTTTCCTTCCTTCTTTTTTCTTATTAATCTTTCTTTTGGGTTTGTTTATATTGGAAAAAAACATTTCTTGTACACATTAATGTACAAATCTAAATAAAGATTAAAAAAAAACAACAGAATTGTCATGAGATGTACTCAGACGGCAAACAGCTTCGCATACACACAATATACTGTTGTTGTGCCTGACCAATTGTGCTTTTTCTCAACCATAGATTTATGAAAGTTGTACTCAAGTGGACAAACTGGGTAGGGGAGTGAAATACTGGGATGGGCTCAATTATCAACCAAAAATACATAGGCTTTGTACACATGTGACCCCTCCCTATAAAAACCCTGAAGTAAAAATGGGGAAAATGTCTGTAACAAAAGTGCCAAGCGCTTAAGTGCAGCCTTGTATGAATGAATGGTACTCACATTTGTACAGCCTGATTGAATAAACTATTTCCTTGAATCAAAATCTTGTGTGTATGTCTCCCAGTATGTGTGCAATAAGAATAATAACTATAATTGAAAATATAGTCCATGAATTAAAAGTAAAACATTCATGAATTTTATTGTGCCATTTTTTAAGTTACTTAGTGTATATCTCATTTTTAATAAGAAAACATCTGAGGTGTTTACTCTAAGAAAATCTATTCAGTCATTTCTGTTCATGAAGGGCCATCATAATGGAGAAATATTTCTGATTTCTCCTGAATCTGTTTTTTTTTTTATTGTTATAGTGTTTGTTATTTCATGATAAAGAGCAAAACACTGGGATTATCAGGCACACAAAAGTAAACCGTTCGACCAGAACATTCTTATTTTATTGAGCAGCTCAATTCTAACTCAGTTCCATTTCAACCCTGATTTTTTTTAATTTTTTTTTTATCATGCTGCCAAGAACATTTTGCTTGATTGGTTCTTTTCAAACAACCTGTTCAGCAGAGCCGGGGGCCTCTCTCTGCACTGATTCACCCAAACCTCTGCAGAACAATGTGTCTATGAACCAAACGTACTGATAGATCATCTTAGTTCCATACAAATATATAAAACTGGATTTTACAGTTGAATTAGTCTGTTTTGTTATACTGCATTGCCCTTCATCAGGATAAAAGAATATTAAAAAACACATAAAAGAAAGTTATTTGACCAGATATGGGACGCTGTGTTAACATTTTTTTAACAAGGTGACTGACGCAAGTAACTGTTTTCATCATCATTTACATGTTTGTTTGTTTTTTAATTGAAATACAATGACTAATTTGTAGCATATTAAGTTATTGTTGTCACGACTGTGTTGCTGTAAATTTTATGATGTACAGTTTTTGTTCTTTTTTTGGGGTGGTGGGTGGGTTATTTTGTGTTCTTTGCAAAATGTAAAAATTAATAAATATATATCTTTTATAAAGTTAAAGTCAAAGTCAAGAGAATAAAACTAGCCCTACAAATCTGCAGCTTTCTCCTCTCTGTCCTATGAACATAGAAATGAACAGCGTAATGTCATTTAATGGGGCTCTTGAAATGGGAAATTAAAACACTAGGGTTGCAGTAGCTTTGTTGTTATTTCTGCCATGAGCCAGATTCTTGACACTGATTAGTAATCATCAGCTGTTTTTAATATGGTGGCCCTGAAGTGCAAACCACAAATACAAAAGAGAAAACACAAACATAAAAGTTAGGTATCTTTGGGTGGCATGACTCAATGTTGACTGGACAACATCACTGCCCCGGAAGTAAACCTACCTCAACGCATAAGGACAAAAAAAATCTCTACTTCACTCTTTTGCAGTTGTGTTTCAACTTTTATGATTTTGTTTTCTCTTTTGCATGTTTTCTTTTTTGCATTTTCTCTTTTGCGAGTATGTTTTCACTTTTACAGCTATGTTTTCTCTTTTACGTTCGTGTTTTGCACAGTTTTAGATCCTCCTCTAAGTAAAAACTTGGTGAAAATATTCCATTACTAAAATTTCTACAATCTCTGAACTAAGTCAAGAGCTAGGGTTGAAATTACATCACCTCTCAATCCACATGATTTAGATTAAGCTGAAACGTTTCTATGGATTCACACACCACAAAATATTGCGGTATCAAACACTGAAACACCATCCAACAAAGAAGGCTTGTGCAGCCACATGTGAAAAAGGACCAGAAGTAAAAAAAACAAAAAAAAAAAAACCTCTTGATGAGTGATGTTTTCATAACAGACATCTGCTGGATTAATTAGATTAACCTCGTCTCATCCTGGCCTTGTAGAAGAAGCAGAAAAAACACATAAACCAAACCTAAGGCCACAATTTGTGCAGCGCTACTAACCCACATAATGAGCTCTGCCTGCAGCCTGAAGGCACACTTCACTCTGCTTCTTCATTACCTGCAGATATCTTCAGCTAAGTGGGAAAACTGAGTGGTACCAGAAGCTCTCAGCTATGACCCTGATTTTTTTTCATTTATTTTATTCATTCCAATCTCAATGATTGGAAAGGAGCAGGATGATGAAAACTTATAATACATGCCCCTTTCTTACAACATCTGCTAAATCAGAAAGTCACCATTGCAGCAAATACAGCAAAAAAAAAAAAAAAAGAATAGAATAGAATAGAATAGAATAGAATAGAATAGAATAGAATAGAATAGAATAGAATAGAAGCACTTTATTAATCCCAAACTGAGAAATTGTATTGTAACAGCAGCAGCATGACAGAAAAAACAACAATAGAATAGAATAGAATACAATACAATAAAACACAAAACAATATATACAGTGAAAGCAAAAAAATAATAGAGATATAGGTAATTTCTATGTACATAATAAATTATAAGCATAACAAAAGAGTGTTATAAAGGCAGTGAGGTGCAGCAGCAAAACTCTGATGTCCAAAGTAGGTTGAGAATGTAATTGTCGAGTAAAATTAACATAAAGTGCATAATGAAGATATAGTTGTGATTATGACCAGGGTTGACATCAGGTGAGTTTATTGTACAGTGAGATAGCATATGGAAGGAAAGAGTCCCTGTGTCTGTTCGTTTGACAGTAAAGCTGTAGTAGTCTTTTGGAGAATGTGCTCTGCTGTATATCCAGTGTGTGGTGGAGAGGGTGCTCCTGATGTCCATGATGGAGATCAGTTTCTGTAGAATCCTCCACTCCACCATGGACTCAAAAGTGTTCAGCCTTAGACCAATCACAGATCATAGAATAGAGTAGAAGTACTTTATTAATCCCAAACTGGGAAATTTGATTGTAACAGCAGCAGCATGACAGGAAAATGACAATAGAATAGAATAGAATAGAATAGAATAGAATAGAATAGAATAGAATAGAATAGAATAGAATATATACAGTAAG
>JAPTGZ010111007.1:0-16723 GCA_029814645.1 Fowleria isostigma | reverse complement strand
AGCTTTCTTTCAGGAACAGATGCTAGCTGTGGGATGAAATGCTACTGTTAGCAACAAGGACAGACTTAGTTATATTATTAAATACAAAAAACTTAGAATTAAGTTGTCTTATTCAGATAATAAGCATTATAGGGTTGCGTTAGTAAGAGTGACACAACCAGTCAAGGCTGAAAAGATTGGAAAAATCTGAAAAATAGAAGACAGGATTTACTTTTGGTTTAGCCAGGGTGTTAGCATAGGGTTTGATGATGTCATTTTTTCTGTATCATGTGTCTCACTATTTTCTTCTTCTGCTAAATTCATCTACGTTACACGGTTGCACACATGTTGTGGGACACAACTTCAGTGCATCATTACTACTGTTTAAAATATGTTGATGATTAAATTGTTTTATCAATTACAGTAGACAGATAAACAAAATCATGCAAAAAAAGTGTATTTATAACTTATATAAATACTGATATTTGGCAAGTAAGGTTGTCATCTAAGGAGGTTGTACGAGAGAAAAATGCCATTTTAGGAAGAGTTTGAGATCTTTTTGGTATTTTGAATAATATTTTGTAACACATTTTATTACAACTATAGTTACATTTTGTCCCAAGACAACAGTAATTTTCATAACAAATGCATTTGTTGGTGTTTTTTGCAGGGATTGTTTGAATTTTTTTGGGTGGGACAGAAAATGTCCTCCACTTCTGGAATGACCCTTGTATTTGTATCTACTCCTCCCAATAATTTTGTGCATTCTGGCAGAAATGCTCATATTGCATATTCATCAAGGCTAACACGCTAAATGGGTTGGACGAGCTATTTTGCACATTTGAGAGACGCAACCCTCGGTGTGTCCTGTTAATAGATCAGCTCCAACGTGTTTTTGCGTGTGCAGTCAAGTTTGTGCACGCTTTTACACGAGTAACCCTTTAGTAAATCAGGCTCTGTTACGGTCAGCATGTTATGTCTGATCAGTGTAAATACATTCTTAACCTTCCTTTAAATACTTGAGAATTAAAGCTTCATGATGTGTTTGGTCCAGAATCATGCATTTGGTAGTGGATGAATGTAAAAATTTGATGCTCAGTTGCTGATTTCCTCTCACTGCCCATCTCCGAGTGAAGCTTTCGCCCTCGGCACTGAGACCTACTGACACTGAATGAGGGCGTCTCCACCAAAACCATGAAAGTCTGCAACCCCGAGTCTGAAACATTAAAGACCATTGACCCAGCGTTGGCCCTAGAGCTCGGACTGAAACTCCGACAACTCAACGCATAGCTACACTGACATGTACAACAGCACCTGAAACTGCATCACATTCACACTGTCTGTCCAAATAAAACCCCACATTTTTTGCGGGTTACAGAAAATGAGGAATCTGAATTTACCAGGGAAATCCAATGAGTTTCCCTCATAGTGGCGCCAAAAAGGCCACTCACCGCAGACGCCTGTTCCATCTTCATTTCTTTCCTCCCCTTTGGTTTGAGAGATCATAGAGGGGAGCACTGGGTTTCTCACTAATGTCACCTTAAAGGATTTCTGGGAATTGAAGTTCACAACTTTCAAACACTTATCTCTCACAGCCATTTGGAGTTGCGTATGTGCTGAGTCGCCCAGTCACGCTTTAATGTAGAGTCATGAAATGTCAGAGGGAAAAAACCAACAGCTTTTAAGGAAGTGTTTTTCATGGTCAAAACTCTAACCCAGTGTTCCTCAACGGGGGCGGTACCATGCCCCAGGGTGTGTTGTGATACTGTGGGGGGGGCATTTTGAATGAGAAAGCAGAGAACGCAATGGGGGTGTCTGTAATAAGTATCACTACCTAGGTTTCCATTACAGTTTTCTGCAAAATAAAAACGATATTTCTACAATTTCATACTTGTAGGTGTTTCCATTTGGGAGTGTTTGGCTTCTGATGCATGAGTCTAGTGAAGTCCCATCTATCCGTCATAGTTTCAACAGAGAGAGAGAGAGAGGTGCGTCTGTGCATACCTCACAGTTCTCTGCAGGTGCGCCTGATCGTCCCAGGACAAAGTCCTTTGCAGCGGCCATGCAGAATGGAGTTCTGGGAGAGAATTGCACAGAATTCACCAACCAGTTGTGGATCCAGAATTTACAAACGACTCCAGGTAACATTTAATGAACTGTTCTGTTATATAACCTTTCGTGGCACTGGACATGTCAAGTCCTTGCCTAGTGAAGATGCACAAAATCTATTTCCATGACACTTTTGAGCAATACTTCTATATCAAAACATCTCAAAAACCGCATCATGAGTGTAAAAACTTTTTTTTAATCTTTGACAGTTTTCATGAAATTTCTGTGTTTTTGTTACCAGTTTTCTATTGCACAATTGGCATTTTGCGCATTTCTGAGGGTAATGGAAACCCAGCTAATATTAAGCAGCATGTTATGCCAACAACTAATTTCTGTTCTGGGCTTTGGTGGCAGCATTTGTCATGCCCACCCCCCAGTTTATGATGGCGTAAGGGAGGGGGGTTGGTTCAAAGGTTGTGATCTACTGGTCTAACCTGTAGATCAATGGCTCTCAACCTTTTTTTTGAACATTTTAGAAATGCCTTTACATCATCATGAGTCTCCTGCCACCCCCACCCCAAACCGGGGGAGGGGCGTTATAGTGCTCTGTACATAGCGGCCCTCTTACCTCATCATTATCCTCCTTGTCAATCCGCCTCCCCTCCAAAACAAATAAGATACTGTTTGCTATTGATATTTATACAGACACCCCCCCATTTCTGTCTCAGTGCCCCACTCTCTGTTGTCTCGTTCCAAATACCCCTTGATGGTGAGAATCACTGCTGTAGATCAATCTCTTTTTTTTCCTTATTTCAACATACATGTAAAAGGCCACAGAGATGATGGTGTACAGTTGGATGATTGTCGGTCCAATCATTAGGTGGTCGTGTTCTGTATTTAGTCATTTTAACAAGTAAATGAAGCTGTAATTACCTGCAGTGAGAACGCCTACAGGACACTCTAAAGCCCTTTTTATTCTGTTTTCTTTCCATCAGTGCAACCCAGTGAAAGCACTGAGGGGAATCCTTTTAAAACAGTGAACTTTCATCCCCATTTGTTAGATTTATTTGTACAGTCTTTCCTATCTCGCATCTCACTTTGACTGCAGCCTTTTCAGATGTGTTGAATGACAGTTTATACACAGTGTACTGCAGTGAATCACCCTAGAAATACGACACAGGTAGTTACTTTACATTAGTTTGATGTGCAGGTTTTCCAGCTTGGCAGAATGAGATGGAACTATGTCCATAACAGAGATGGGAAGGACTTAGAAAGGGTGTTGTAATTTCCTTGATGAGTTATTTTTCTTGCTGTAAGGTAGTGTTGTAGTCAAGACCAGCTAGACCAAGACCAAGAAAAGACCAAAACCAAATGAGGTGAGTCTGTGACAAGACTGAAACCACAAAAAATTGATGTCATGACCGATCACAGGACCTACATCACTAGTGGGCTGTAGAGGGCTGGCATTGTCCATGGAGAACTTTATACAATGGAACATGTTTTTCAAATAGATGCATATGATTAGTTGCATTGGAAGAGAGCACAAAATAAATAATGATACTATTCAGTGATGATGTGGTTTTTGTACAAATCCCAACGAGACCACTATGTCCGAGACCAAGACCACAAAAAAATTGGTCTGGAGAACTACACCACTAGTGTAAAGTAACACTTCTAACCCTTCATTGTAATGTCCAAACATATTTTCTGCTTCTTACATTTTTGAAACAGGCTTGTTGATTTAATTTTAAAGTTTATCTGCACTGGTCATGTTATTGATATTAATTGTGCTTTTGTATCTATATTAGAAAAGTCAAGTAGCCTCTATATGTGTGTGTGTGTGTGTGTGTGGGGATTCACACAAAATCCGTACAGAGCTGACTGCTGCAGTTTGTCATACTAATGTATTTCTGGTCAAGGAACAGACTAGTGAAAATGGCAAGTTTATAGGACCACTGTTTTGGGAGATATTAGTAATTTTGGAATACAAGAGCCTTACAATCATGTTGCTGTGGCCAGAATGCTTTGGCAGTGACTGCTGGACAATGCTGTACAGCATGCATGAATACAGAAGAGCATAAAAACTACCACATCAAGAACTTGAATCCCCAAGGGTCAATACATTAGTTACTTATGAGCAAATTCAGTAAAAAAAAAACCCAAATTGCTATAAATGCTCCACACTGGACCTTTTTATTATGTGAATTACAGGTGGGGGCAGAACCTATGGGGAGCAGTTAGTGCTGGCCAGAAGTGACATACTCTTTCTGATGGTAAATGATCAGCATTTATATAACGCTTTTCCACACATTAATGGTACCCAAAGTGCTTTACAATACAAGCCTCACATTCTCCCATTCACACTCAAACACCAGTGGGTGGCTGCTGCCATGCAAGGCACGAAAAGCCTCTCTGGGAGCAATTTAGGGTTTAGTGTCTTGCTCAAGGACACTTTGACATGTGAACAGTTGGAGGCAGGATTTCAACTGGCGACCCTTCGATCTTTGGACAAACTGCTCAACCAACTGTGCCACAGCTGCCCCAGGTAATTGAGTAAACAAGCAGCAGTCAGTGAGCGATGTTGAGTAAAGCATGTATTTGCGCTTGTTTGTGGAGGTGTAAGTATGGTGATAATTTAGTGCCAAAATTCACACACAGAGACCTTAATTAGCTCACCTAAAAATCATAATCACAACGCATAAATCCTATTCTCTACGTGGTTGATGCAACCGTCTATGTGCTCGCTGTCATTATGTGCAGTTGCTATCATTTTTTGCATGTTCAGTGTCATTCTCTGTGCCTTCTAAGTGCTTCCCGGTGGAGGGTCATCTTTCTGATAGTACATGAAGGCACATTCCTAATTTTTTTTAATCTTTATTTGTCAGTATATTTTTTTCCACATAAGGACATGCAACACACACTGAAACTGACCCTCTACTTTTAACCCATCACTTTTTGAACATGATGGAGCCACACACTGCAGACGGGGAGCAGTGGACTACCATACTACCATGTTAGGCGCCTGAGGAGCAAATGGGGGTCTAGGTACCTTGCTCAAGGGCACATCAGCCAACAATTTTTTTTTTCAAATTGACACCCCTTCAGACATAAGTACCTCCTTCATGGAAAAAAATGTAGATTCTGACTTTCCCTGCAGGGATAATGAAATAAGCTAACCTCAACCTTAACCCTGATCATACAGTGTTGTGTCAAAGCAGATAAACTTGGACTAAAGATGCTGTGAGAAAAGAAGACAACAAACACAGACCTCAGGTCAGGTTTTCAGGTATGAAAACATACCAACATTTACAGGTTTCACACCTGACACCGAAAATCCAGCCCAGTAGTGGTTAGTTGTTAAAGTTAATTTAAATTCTGTCACGTAGAATTTAAACACTTTAAGCCAAATAACAATAATATTTTGGCAACGCTGTCTGAAAACCTTACTCTGCAGCTACATAAAGAGTCCAGATTGACTTTAATAAAACCATTTTCTTGGCATCACAGCTTCTTATATGCTCACTTTTCTGTCCTTGCTCTTTGATGCCAGCTTCATTTCCAAACACAGCTTTTGTCTTTTCACTTGTGTGATTAATACTAGCCTGACATCCTTGGCCTTGAGATTGTGTAGATGTTCCAGGTTGTAATGTGTCACATTGTGAAGACTTTCATCAATTACAGCTCTTAAATCACATCAGGTGACTTCTACAGCTACATATGGCTGTCAAATGTGGCCTGTATGGTGTCAGATACCCCATTTTCACCTATGCTAGTTCTGGATTGATAATGATAATTTAGTTCAACTTGCAGACCAAACCTTAAAGAAACACATTCCACCAACTACAACTAAATCATCACTTCACAGTAACCCTTAACTGTGGATCAGAATAGCTGAAGAAATGGTGATGCAGGAAAGAAGTGCACCAACTTTAATATTTTTACAACACCACCATTGTTGGGCCATGGATGTGATTTTGAAGTGGTTTCAAGTGAAAATAATTGTGCAAAATTCAAAATTGTGGGTAACTGTGGTCAAGATAATAGCCAACTTAAAAATATCTCCCTCTTTAAAGGTGTGGTCCCATTAGCTGTTTCCATTAGCAGCTAGCAGGTGGCTCAACTTCCAGTCAAACCTTACTCTGTAGCTATATAAACAGTCCAAATTGACTTCAATAAAACAATTTTTTTGGCGTCACAGCTTCTTTTACGCCCACGCTTCTGTTCTTGCTCTTTCATGCCAGCTTCATTTCCAAACACAGCTTTTCTTTTTTCACTAGTATCATTAATACTGGATTGACCACCTAACCTTGAGTTTACATAGATATTCCAGGTTGTAATGTATCACAATGTGAGGATTTTAGTCAATTAAAAGCTTTTTGTCTTCCTCAAAGTACAGCTGAGAAATAGGCCAAAGTTAAAAAATGGACATTTTGCTATAACTTCCATAAAAATCATCATATCGACTTCAAAATCAAAGCCAAATTGTAACTTTTTACCATTCTGTATCTGATGGTATGAATCATGACTTAAGGGTTACGCCCTCGTTAGCGCCCCAGAGTAAATATCAGGGGGGCGGTAAACTCAGTTTTATGAAATTTCAAATTGCTGTAATATCAACAGTGTTCATCCAATCAAACCTAAATTTAACATGTAACATCTCTGTGCAAGTTCCTTCTCATATGACACATTTCACAACTCAAGGTTGTGTGGCTTCTGGTTGCTATAGTAACTTATGTAATATTCATTCATTTTATTCATTCATTCGTTTTATCGTTAGTAACTTTCCTTCTGTTTTTTTTTGTAGCGATTTCAAACTAATGCCAAATTATTGGAAATTCAATTCTCTATCCATTACCTCTTGCAAACACACTGTCTGTGGCAGCTTATTTATTATTTTCATTATTCAATTACTTATTTCTAAAATATTTTTGTGCATTTGTACAAGGTTGAATAAATGTTTTAAGCTGTGCAAATGTTTGTGTAATGAGCAGGATCTGACAATACATTACACAACACATGTCGCTATTAAGCCCACCGGAATAGTACACACCCTGCTTTTAAATTTTTTTTTTTTTTTTACACACTCTATTCCTCTATTTCTGCTGAATATCCTGACCTGACATCCTCCAAACATTCACCTCAACATCAGAGACAAACTGGAACACAATGAGTCAGTCAGAACCAGTTTAATGATTTTCTATAAAGGTAGCAAAACCCACTACATATGAATGAATACAAGGATGGACGGACAAAGGGAGGATGTGTAGGTGAGGACAGGAAAGGGTAAAGAAAGGTAAAAGAAACAAGGAGGAAGAGGAGGAGGAGAAAGAGGGCAGGGAAAATAACACACATCAAGGACAGGCAAGAACAATTAAAGATACTCTTCATGACCAGTAGAAGTTCTTTTCCAGAGAGTAATACTGCCCCCGTTGAGGTGACGCTGGGCTGAATGTGCTGCTTTACAACACGTACCATTGGCTGTTATTGTCATGTAACATCCGTGTGATCTGAATCTGCCGGAGTTTCTTTTGAGCACCGCTTCCTGCTTTCATCCCGGGAAAAGTCCATCCTTCACACCGTGATCCCAGCTGTTTGGATTTCCATTCTGTTTGATGGGAAGCCCCAGGCCGGAACAGCCGCTTTAAAGCCAGCCTGGATGCTCCGGATTGGCTGTGTTTGTGTCTCTGGACTTCAGAGGCGCTCGCTGTGTTATGTATGTGGAGTTTACACATCACATGGACTGTAGGCTGCTCACATTGGCTTTAGTCCTGCTAGTCTGTTTCTCATACGAAGTAATGCAAAGAAAGCTGAGTAGCGCATGCTGTTTCTACGAACAAACAAGGTTAAAAGCGACATCGGAGCAGCACAGAAGAGAAGCACTTGAACAGGAACAGTGAAATGTGCATGTGGCGTGGATAAACGGTGAATTCAAAAAGCTAATTTACACCACAGTGACATATTTTATCTCCCGTTCTGTCACACATACACACAAAACAAACCAACCGCAAACACAGAAAACAATCACCATGTCATCATCTGCATACAAAGACAACACAGTGAGAAAACCAGTGAGTTACACATCTCTGCTTCTTCTATTTTTCCACAGTTTACTGCACATTTGACTCATGGGGAAGGGATTTCACTTCCTGTACATCAGTCATTTACAGTAACACAGTTTGTGGATGCTTGGCCTGTATGGTGTCACATACCCCTTTTACACCGATGCTAGTTCTGGATTGATAATAATGATGGACAGTCACGGAAAAAAAATATTAGACCACTCTATGTTTTCTTAAATTTTGTCTTCATTTTAATTCTGGTACAACTAAAAGGTACATTTGTTTTGACACATATAATGATAACAACAAAAATAACTCATAGTAGTTTAATTTCAGAGTTGATATCTATCCATTTTCTTGATAATAACCAAAATCACATCAGTTCTTACATCAATATCTTTGACATTGTACTGACTAAAACAATGCTTTTAGACATTCCATGTTTTCTTTTCTGTCGGTTTTAGTCACATAATACACACAGGTGTTAGTACTTGATTGCATAACCATGTTTGATGGTCTAATAATTTTTTCTGTGACAATTGTTTAACTGACAAACCAAACTTTAAAGAAACACATTCCACCTAGCCTGTCCATCTGTCCGGTTTTCTCAGTGTATTCAGTATCGAGAAAACAGTCTAGAATTAGGCGTCACTGTGAAATATACGCAATCTATTTTATATCGATCAATCACAATTCTGGGGGCAGATCACAATGTGTTGGACTTCTTTATATTGTGAGACAAAGTCAGTTCCAAGTCCACAAATCTCTTTCCAAATGTTGGTTGTTTGGATGAAAACTGTATTCAGATTACTCCCTGTATTCTTAAGTTTTTCTGACAAAAGCATCAGTAATCATTCACCGAAGTTTCTACTCGTCAACCACCACCGCACGCCGTGATGGAAACATGCTGATGTTTGTTAATATTGGGGATCATTACATCACATCTCTTATCTGTGATTGGTTTACTCGGCCAGGGTTAATCTTGCCTTCATATTTGAATTCAAGCCCCATGATTCCAGATGGATTTCTTATTGAGCAAGTCGGATGTCTGGACAGGCTACATTCCACCAACTAGAACAGTGGTTGTCAAACTGTGGGGCGGGGGGGTGAAGTTTTGCCAGGGGGTCATGGATCACTCCTGGATGTTTTTTGGTTTTTTTTGTTTTTTTCCTTCAGGTTAGAACATGTATCAGGTGGAACTAATGTTTTAGTGTTGGAGCACTTTGGACTCATTTTAGGGATGTACTACAAATCAATCTGTTGCCATGGTGATCTGTCACTAGACTAGACAATGAGTTTAAGTTTGGGTAATGGAAAAGAATTGGAACAGAAACGTGTGACATGTTTGTGTTTTTGTACAGTTTATATTTTAATGTTCCAAGTTGTGAAATGTAAACACTGATATCATTCAAATGTTCATCTTTGTTACCATCATTTGTTTTTTTTGTTTTTTTTTTTAAAAAAAAAGCAGTTTTATTGTCGTGGTTGTAAGATAATTGCATGTATTAGGGCCACATAAAAAAATAAAACCACTTGTCACTACAGGAATAAAGTCGTAAAATACTGAGATAAAACCTAGAATTTTATGAAAAAAAGTTGAATACAAAGACTCATAATTTTATGAGAATAAAGTCTTAATATTATGAACATATGTCATAATTTAAAAACAGGTGGGGAAAATATAATTTACCAGATAAAGTTGTACCCACTTGTCACATAATGGAGAACTTGGAACATTTAGTCCTACTTTCATTTGGAATTTACACACTGTCAAATACTGAGCCTATTAGCCCCGCCTACTGCCAACACATTATCATTAGTCATCTGGTCCAACAGAAGTAAAAGTTGCTGCTTCACTTACTGCATTTGCTGTAACTGTAAACTGTCAACAGCAAGGCTTAAGGTTTACAATTTTAAAATTCTGACTTTTTATTGCACTATTGCAAATTTTTAAAATATTACAACGTTAATCTCATAGTATGACATTATTTTCACTAGATTGAGATTTATTTAGCTACAACTTTCTCATAATTGTGGCTTTATTCTCAAAATATTATGACTTTTTTTTGTATTTGACTTTATTCTCCAACATTACAAGTTTTATCTCGATATTTTTGATTTTATTCTCATAGAGACAAGTTTTTTTTATTATTTTCTTATATGGCTGTGATATGCCTTCATAATGTCTAATTCCTGCTTTGTTTGTTGATTTGGTTGGTCATAATAACCTGCCCCCAGCGTCTGATGTCAACAGTTTTTGATGCTAGACCAGAGTAGTTTAATTTCCGTTCTGGACCCAGTTTCCTGGGCTGAAGTCCACTTCCTGTGCAGTTGAAACATTTGGAACCAGGTCTAGATTAGACTCTGGCTCTAGAATGAACCTGGAACTGTCTCGGTGGAAAAGGGGTAAAAATACAGCACAACTAATAAAAACCTTAAAGCTTTGAAAGTAGCACTTGCAGGATATACAGTGTATGACACTATCTATATACATATGAAATATATTATATACATTCATGTTCATAGAGCTGTTATTATTCACACTGTACACAGGGATGTCATTAAACATGTCATGATTGTAAGAGCAGATGTCTAGATTTGTGCAGGTATTTGTGTTATCATTAAGTTTTGCATTAAAATAAATAGGGCGATTCTTTATCTTCAACCCAACACCTGTTCCTCTGAAAAATGAGTTTTGGTGGCACACACAGGTCAGTCATATTTAGCACGTACTTGAGTGTGCTAAGTTTTCAGTCTGTGTTCATTTATTTCTAGTCTTATCAGTAATTAAAATCCGGATGCCTCTGGTTACACTTGGTATCTACACTGTGATTCTCGTTCCTAGGGGAGAGTTTTGTGTCTGTCGGTGTCGCCAGATGCTCCACCTAAAACCTCGGTCACATTGTCATACATTTTTCACTACGCCATCTGTCTCCGCTCTTCCACAGTGTTTGTTTATACCAGGGTGATGGACGTGGTGTTGAGTTGAAGGGGCGTCAGCAAATGTCTGTTAGATAAGTAAAAAAGAATGGTTGTGTACTTGATATAATACTGGTGCTAAAAGCCATCCAGTCTTTACAGATTTAAGGGCTGGGTGGATTTTAACTGCCTAAACTTAAATAATGATAAAATGGAGGTCACTGAGTTTGGACTGAGTTGGACCCTCGATGCCTCCCCTCTGGACCTGGGACCCGAGCTACCATTTGCTGAAGCGGTTGTTGCTAGTTTTGGTTTAGTATGACTGTTGATGACGTAACATGTCTGGAAGGGGCGGCTCATTTCATAGGGGAATGTTTCAACCACTACCCCTTACATTTTTCCCCATTTCAGGGGGAAGTGGCAAGGGCCGAGGGGTAAATTTGGATTGGGCCTAATGTTCCCTCTAAGCTGTGCACTGATGACACAGTCTTTATGCACAGAAAATCCATGCTGGGCACAAAAAAAAACATATCCAACCTGAATTGAAAATAAAATTAACACATAACAATTAATTCTATGTTATTTTTCATTGCGAGTGACCTGTGAGTTATGCGATTCACATACATTTTTACTGACAAGAGGAGACGAGACAAAAATGTTAGAGCAGTCTTTGTGTCACCCTGAACGCATCATCAGTGCACCTGCATCTGTCCACGTTCAGTCAACCCACCACAGGTGCACACGGACATGCACAGTACACACAGGTACACACACACACACACACACACACACACACACAGTTCACGGACCACAGAGGAAAGGATGTAATGGTTTGTGGATAAAATTTCCACATAATCCAGTAAAAAAATAAAACAGACTGTCTTATAGTGGGAGACAGAGGTACAGCTGTGTCTACAAACTACAAATGTGATCTAACCAGAGGATGAGAACACTCACCATGCTGCTGTTTCTGAGATGGTAAATTAATGTTACCACAAGTCCTGTTAACAAACCCTGTATACATTTGGTAGCTTTAGTTAATGTCACTCAACAATCAGTCTGTGATCAATTTCCTCTGAAGTTTTCCAGAATACCATGACCTGATGAAAACCAATGGGACTGCTAGCATCATGCTAATGTTTACTCGGTTAAGCTAGCTTAAATTTAATTAACATGTAATGAGTAAAACTTGTCCTGCAGGGATTATTAGGAGGACAGCAACTGAATGTTTGGTCATATGTAGACATATATTGGAGTTACTGTTTAACATACGGGGGTAAATGTAGTTTTTCAGATCTGTTGCTGCTTCTTAAGTTTAAATAAGCAGTAACACACCTGACTATTCTAACTGTGGCAATGCGAAGTGGGCTGCGCAGGCTTGGAACCCTAGACTCCCGGATAATAGTCACGCGTGCTAACCAGTCAGCCAAAGGGATATCCCCTTGGCCAAGTAGCCAGGGTACATGATCAATCGGAGGCATGGTGACAGGACTGTTCACTGTCACACTGAGTTTCTTATTTCATATTTTTCATATTTTATTGTTTGAGGACTTCAGTGTATGTTTGTTTCACACCATTCACAACCTCATGTATCTCAGGAATTTATTTTTTCTCGTAGTACTCCTAGTTTTTACAATATTTTAATTTTGCACAAGATTAATGTAGACTTTGGTTGTATAAGTTAATGTCTGTTTTACTTCATAAGAGTCAACGATCATATGCGTGTTCTCAGATGCACTGGCAGTGGCCGACAGTCAAGTTGAACATATACTGTGTGGATATATATGTGTACATATACTGTATGGAGATATATATGTGTAGACACACTGTGTGGATATGTTTGTGTACATATACTGTATGTTCCTCATCTGTTGTTCATATTTTGTGTGTCTGTGTCAGTTGCATTTTAAGGTCCTCTGAAATAAAGCCATAAACAAAGAATGTTTAGTTTCTTGATTGTCTAGTGCTGAACATTGATTCCATTGACTGTTACCACTTTAACTGTGTTTAAAACACTGTTCTTAGTAGATCAGCTGGTACTTTTATTTTTATTTATTCTATTGTGCACTTTGAGATTTGCTTTCAAATGTAAAGTACGTCATAAATAAAATGTATTATTATTATGATGTTGCTCACAGTGGTCCAAGGGACTGCTCAGGGAGTTTGTGTGTTTGCTCAGACACATGACAAATTAGAAGGAACATTGATTGGGCCTAAGGGGAAAGACACACCGACCTGATTTCCGATGGTTGGACATTGTCGAACCATCTGGGGAGGTTGGTTGGTGTGTTCCGTTTGATTGGCCGTCGTTAATGCTGTCACCATTCTTTAGAACCGATTCAACATGAGTAATTGGCCATTACCCAGTTGATCAGTCTGACCAATCTGATTGGTGGAGGGATAGCCCTTGACTAGCGAATCAGTGAATGAGAAGACTGGATTCTTTCTTCTTCCACAAGAAGAAGCCCAAGAGTTGCCAACGCCAGTATCTTCATATTACTAGTGTTACGACCCTGAGGCTGTATATGTAACACAATGTGTATTGTGTGTTGGATCATGTTTTTTTTCTCTCTCTCTCTTTACGGTTTCTGTCTTCCTCCCCACACTGGCCTGTAGTGGGCCAGAGGCATGTGCACGTTTTGAAATTTGAGTGTGAATGTGTTTGTTTGTGCAGATGTGTGTGTATATCTCACTGCAGGTGGCTTTATCTGATTGGCCGACCAGGAACGACGCACGGTTCATTGATTGGACGAGAGAGACAGAGCCAACCTTAAAGCAACGAGTTGACATCTCCCCAGCTGGGTTCCGTCCTCGCCCTGCTCCCGTCCAATGGTGCATTAGTTTTGTAGTTTATAAATTTGCTTTTGAGAAAGACAGAGAGCTTTCTGATGTCTGCATTTATATATTTTGTAAATATTTTGTATATGTTCACAGCAGCACTGTGTAAGGGTGAGTGCCCTGTTTATTTTCATCACGTTGTCTCCCATTTACAATGTAGGTCCAGGTTAGATCTGTGTATTTTAGGGTTTTTATTTTTTGTTAGGGAAGTTTAGGGACATTTACCTGTTTTTTTTATTTAGGCAGTGCTCACCCTGAAGTAATAAATTTGCTGTTTAATTTAAATTTTATAAGAGTTATCACGGCCTTCTTTGGGAATGGAATTCAAGTGGGACTCATTTTGTGTTACACCCTTCTGTACCCCTAGATTACATCGGAACAACTATCCATCCATTCAACAAGTACAACAACCACCCCTCTTGATATAATATGATGTAATATGATATAATGATATCGATTACTCAACACTCGCTGCTAACAACAATAACGACAGCAAACTCTGTGTTATGGTCTGGAGAGATGTTCCGTCATTTTCGATTTTTGGTTTTTTGGGCCACAATACAGATTAGCGCCACCTGCTGTTGTGGAAACAATGTGTCTTGTGCAAGCGTCGATTGTATGCTCAAGTCGTTAGTCGATTTGGTGTGTTCTTCACACTTTTTTAATTATGTCAGGGAGATGAGAGTCAACTGATCAGTCATGCTACCTATTCTGGCGATCAGCAGTTGATTGTTGAGTCTTCACCTTAAGGGGGAGGGGCAAAAGGGCGAATTGGGATTGGGCGTTAGAGCAGCTGCATGTGGTGTAAACTCTCTTATTCTGGAGCATTCGCACTAACAATGGGGTGATATAGAGGCTGTCTGTCGTCACTGCAGTAATAATGCGTAATATATTGCACTGTTAATTTGACAATGATTGATTAGTGTTTAAAAAATCCTCCTCTTTCTGCTGCCGTCCTTTCAGTCCCATTAAACTATCTGCCAGGCTGCTGCCGGAGGGGCAGAAATGTACCGTCTCAAACACAGTTGAAAATAATTCCCCACTCCGCTCTGGTCAATAACATCGCATTTACACCGCAGAGTTATTGAAAACTGCTCGGAAATCGCATTTGTCCACCTACCGTACATGAAACATATCTTCTCATAAAAAACACATGAGCGTGATGAAGGCATTAAAATCAGATGTGGACCATAAACCAGTGCGGTGGTTGATGGTTTGACGCCTAGACTAAACTCACTGGGACACACACGCGCATTGTTTTTACGTTTTCTGAAACCAGCGCCTCCAGTGACAACATCTAATCGGAGCTCCGCAGAGATGATTTTCCCACTGCAGCACCTTGGTGGTTCAGCCATTGAGGCCTCTAATTGCTAATTCTGTCAGTTTAATTAAAGTTCAAAACTACAGCAGCCTTTTTCAAACCATCCAAGCATATCTCCGGGTGAAGTCCCAAGTGTGAGAAAAAAATAGCTGTGGGCTGAATTGAGGGTTTTATATTTTTTTCATTTTGAAAGCTTACTCTTTATTTCTGCTTCACTCCTTTGGCTTTGCACTTAGATTTACCTCACTGTACGTTTCGCCGCCAGCCTATTATAGCTACCGGGTTTATTTTTATCCTCGAGGACCCACTGACTTAAGTGATTAAATTAAGAAAGTTTAAGATGTTGTGCAGTTTTGTTTTAAGGAAGGTTTGGGTCACAAAGATGATAAAAGCTTTGAATGGAGAATCTGTCAAAATGAACTGATCAAGAAAAAATAAGAGACAGATTAAAAGGCAAAATCTTCTTTATGTTGGAAATAATTAATAATAATAAGTAATTCATTGTTTTCTTGCTAAAGCAATTCCCATTAGAAATACACTGGCAGCCAAAGTCATCTATTAAGCTAAAATGTTTAATAACTGTGGTTCCATTAATCCTACCAATACATGTAAATAATAAGCTGTTATTTACCTTTTCATGGTCATCGGATGTGACCCATTTGGACATTCAGTGGCTCCATAGTTACCATGGGAACACTATCATCTTCTACAACATTGATTCACCTTAAAACCCATGTTGCCTATAAAGTATAAAGTTGGAGTAAAACATTTTTTCCTCTTCTCATAAAATTATAACGTTATATTAGGGCCACATCAAAAAATTAAAGCACATATTACAACTACAATAAAATAAGAAAATATCAAGATAAAACCCATAATTTTATGAGAATTAAGTTGAATACAAAAAGAGTCCTAATTCTACGAAAATAAAGTCATAATATTGCGAGAATAACAGCATAAATCAAAATATATATCAAAATATCATAATTTAAAAGAATAGAGTCGTACTCACTCGTTGCATATCAGAAAACTTGGAACATTTTGTGAGTTTCTACTTTCATTTAGGGTTTATGCATAATCAAATACTAAGCCTATTAGCCCCCTTAATTCCCGTAAAATTATTACATTTTGTGTTTGATTTTATTCTCATAAAATTATGGGTTTTATCTTGATATTTTATATGACTTTATTCTTGTAGTGACAAGAGTTTTTGTTACCTCTGCCAGGGAGGTTATGTTTTTGCTGGTATTTGTCCGTCTGTCTGTCTGTCAGCAACTTTACGCAAAAACTACGGGACAGATTTTGATGAAACTTTCAAGACAAGATGGAAATGACACAAGAAACAATCGATTAGATTTTGGGAGTGATATGACATTTTACTCCCATCCAAATGTACTAATTCGGTTCAGTGCTAGTAACGGTCTCTCCTCTATGTGGGTGTGGGCGGAGCTACCTGCGCTTAACTGAGCTGTTTGTGGATATGTGTGTGTGTGTGTGTGGGTGGGTGGGGGGGTTGTGGGTTCACTTGTGTTCATTAGACTGTACACCACATGACAAA
>JAPTGZ010110929.1:0-16723 GCA_029814645.1 Fowleria isostigma | reverse complement strand
TGTGTGTGTGTGTGTGTGTGTGTGTGTGTGTGTGTGTGTGTGTGTGTGTGTTGGGTAGAGCTTTTGAAGACTATGACTGTGTGGCGGTGATCGAGCAGAGCCCCAACACCTCAGACACCCGTGCCAGACCTCCAGGTCCCAGTCTGGTGACAGTGCAGCTGGAGCCCACATCTGAGGACCTTCAGGAGGACAACCAGACCAGTGTGGATCATCACTCAGTCACTGTGGAGACTTACCCTGAGCCAGTTCTGGACACAAAGGTTGGACTGCACAAAAACACACAAACTTAATGAGTGAAAGGTTTGTTTTCTACTGTATTCTACTGTCCAACTAAAACGAAACACCACAACAAAGAAAATGCACTTTTGCAAATAATCTGTGAAATTATATGAATAATTGCAAATAACAGCCATATGCTTAGGGTCATTCTCCAAGGCAGCTGTTGTACATCCCCTAAAAAAACAAACAATTTATATATTGAAATCAAAAGTAATATTTGATAGAGAAATAACCACTGTCATAGTTTCTGTGTCTTCTTCTCTTTCTGACTACATACTGGTGGCAGTTTTAGATTTGTTCTGAACCACATCAAAGATTCATCATCATAGCATAGTCTTTATGTGTTTTACATGTTTTTACCTGTTGTACTGTGTTTCTGATGTGTGTGGGTGCTTTATAATGCCATAATTATAATAATAATAATAATAATAATACATTTTATTTGTAACGCACTTTACATTTGACAACAAATCTCAAAGTGCACAAAAAAAAAAAAATTGTTTGTCAGGAGCAGCGGTTGTAGTCCATACTAAAAATATGTCCAAACTTTGAGGCCATTACCTAAAATGTTCAGTTCATGGTTGTATTAATGAACACAAGTGGCTGAAGGGGACAGAGCAGTAGAGATGTGACGTTCAGTATCAAGGCTGCGAAGCATGTTTCGAGTAATCCAAGCAGCCCTGAGAGCAGTACAGTCAACAACCTGGAGGGGGTGGGGTGTGAAGAGACTCATTTACACTAAAGGGCCAACGCTCCAAACCACTGTTCTGGTGTCATTACTCAGAAATAGGGTTAAAAATGGACCTGTTTATTTGAATTAATGAAGAATTCAGACCCAAGCATAAAATTTACAGCTTATGCACAAGGAAATGTTTTAAAATGTATAATTTAATTTAAAAAAGTTAAATATCACTCCTTTAATGAGGACCTCTTTCATCTATTTCAGATTGACCCATCTCTGGAGGAGGAGAAGAGCTGTACTGTATCCCAGCCCAGCATCCGGCTGCAGTGTACCGAGGACTGGCTGAGCAGAGAGGACAACCACAGTCCATGCAGAGATGCCCTGCCCCCCCCGTCACCCATGCCCTCCCGTTCAGCATCCCCCTCTCCACCATTGAGACGTGATGAGGGTCTGCGCTCTTCGTTAACCCTGCAAACCACAGAACCCAGCGTAGCCCCCATCCACCACAGCCTCAGCATCTCCCATGGCAACCCCCCTCTGCTCCTGTCGCACCACGTCTCCCTGGGGCTGACAAACGTAGCTGTGGATGTTCATTTCTACCCAGTCACCACTTCTCCAGTGTCTGTAGGGACTAGCACTCATATCAATTCAGTCTCCACTTCAGGGCCTGTACCTCTTTTTACTACACCAGTGACTAACAGTCAGGAGAACGACCAATCAGCTCCCAGAATGCATCATTGTAAGTAGAGTCAAGTCCAGGGCACACCAGACCAAAACAATGCTTCATTATTTGGCATAAATAATGTAGATACAGTTTCAGATATATGCTGGTTTACTTTCTTACCAACAGGTTATATAGACACATTGAATGTTATCGTTTAGTTCCAGTAATCCTGCACATGCTCAGTATGCTGGAGGGTAAAAGCACCACTCCAGCTGATAGCTGTTGTTGTTGTTTTAGAAATATCTGCTCAAAAAAAAGATAAAAGACAGTATGACCTTGTGCTGATGATCACAAAAGGTACAACGCAAAGCTAAACGTGTTTAGCAAAAAGCTTCCAGACCCCTGTCAAATATTTGACAGGGGTCTGGGGTCAATCAGCGCTGGTATGGAGTTGAGAACTACATCTGTGTTGAATCTGTTATCAGTGTCAGAATCTGAAATTACACTGTCTAAAAGATGAAGACTAGGCAGCCTTTTTGTCTGTCTTTCCCTTGTGAATGTCCGCTATAAATGTGTCATATATCTTTCTCCCATCTGTGATGGTCTCCGTGCCCTCCCATCTCCCTCATGTCTGTTTCGGAACCATGTTCCTCTGTTTCCCCATGTCCATCTCCCTCATCTCCTCATCTCTGTTGCTGTCCCTAAACAGTTCTTCTGAAGTTTCATCATACCTTGAATTGTCGATCTGTGTTTATAATCAGCTTTAGTTCTTCTGAAATTGCACGTTTCCCATGGAGCTGCCATTCTCCCATTCAAAGTGATTGTGTTGTACACGTTATGGGATAGCGTGGATTCCAGTTACAAAACTTTACAACCGGTCCTTCATTTATCTGGAAAAGCTGATTTTTTATTATATATTATATTGGTGAGTTCATATGTCTGTCTGTTTGTCAGTGTGTGCTCTCACGGTCACATTTCAACCATTATTGATATGAACCATGACCAAATGATTTGTCATGGTCTCTAGTTGACCTGATTAGTTTTTGTCAATAGTACGCCAAAGTACAACTGAGATATAGGTCATAGTTGAGGTCGAGTGTTTAATTTGCATATTCACAAAGTGGTTTCTATCTTAAAAAAAAACGAACTATTTGGACTGGATCAGTTTTATGTAGGAACGTGGGCTAACTCCACTTTAACACAGGATGTCAGTAATATTAATGGCCAATTCGCAGAGAATAAGAAATATCAGTAAAACTGCCACAAGTGGGAGTGGTCAATCCAATCACACATTGCTGCCCCCCCCTTTGTCATGTGCATATGACGTTGCTTCATGTTATCACTGCCAGAAACATTAATATGGTTTATCAATTGGATGATTAAGCTAACATTTGTTTTATTAGCCACTGCTATGTTGCTTATCTTACCTAAACCAATCAGAAGTCTTGTGCCTCTAAAAAGTACTTTAGACCTTCTTTTGTGTCTGAATCCTGTTTGTCCTACACCGATTCCAACAGTACATGACACGGATGCACTTGTCCAACTGCCTTCTGAAAAACAGTCCTTCTTCAAGAGCTTGAAAAGCTGTGAAAAACCGCTTGTAAACACGATATAATGGAACATCTACACATATGTTACCTACTGGTGTATTCAGACTGGATTAGTTTTACCTGAGGTCATTTACCCGGATCTTTTTACAGAAGGTAAAAGTTGCGGTAATCTTTACTGACATTGTGCAGTAATGATTACTGACATGGCGCATTCAGACGGAACTAAAATCTCCAACAATTATTACTTTACCCCATGTCCCTATGTAAAAGTAATCCAGTCCGAACAGGGCTTAAGACGGACATTGACTGTGTATTATCGACTTATAGGAAGTAGGATGTGACCTTTCATTTTCCAATTTTGTTGACCTTCAATGACCTTGAAAGGTCATACTCAAGGTCATGATTTTCAAAATACCCAAATTACGATAATAATTCCTTCAATTTTGCAGGTAGAGAAAAACAACTGTATCAGGTTATAAAGCATAAAAATATAGGCCAGTTCTCCTTCAAAGGTCTCCAGCAAACACACCGCTTATGTCAGTTTCATTTGTTTGTTTGTTAGCTCACAGCTGTATTTAAATTTAGTGCAGCCTTTTGATAACTACATTTAAAATCAACGCAAGGTGCTGGAGGAGCAGAGGCTTTTTGCCCTCCAGTCAGAGACGGAGCAAAAAATCACATGTACGTGATGTCACTCGTCAGCGTGTCTATACACTGATACATAGGTTCTGTAGTGTTGAAGTCGGGAGAAAATTCTTAGTTTTATTTGAAGAGGTAAACAGAAATAGAAATGAAAAGAGGTTAGGGCATCCAGTTGCTAAAAGGTGTGCAGAAACCCCAAAAAAGAGTGAGATAAGGACCCACAACCTTTGAGCTCCCAAGAAGATACACTGTCTGGCCAAAACCAAAAATCACACATGACATCGCCACCTTTGGTTTTGATTCCAGAGGACATTCACTGTGACATCTTATTTGACACATAATGCTTATGTAGTGTCACAATAAGGTTAATTATATTTTTTTTCATCCATAGTTGCATAAATTTTGTATTTTTGATGATGGACAATTGGACCGCTGCACCAAGCCTTCAACACACTGCAAATTGAAGTCTGGATTTTATGGAGGGTAATCCATGTGTGAAAATTGTGTTTCGTTCCCCCTGAACCATTCTGTCAAAAACCTGATGATCCTGATCAACCCTGGCATTTTCCAATCTTTTTAACATTAGAGACATGAGAGGACAGTTACTTCATCAGTTAGTTAAATAAACAACCTGAACAAAAACATACCGTATTTTTCAGACTATGAGACGCTCCGCAGTATAAGTTGCACCAGTCGTAAAATTTATCATGAAGAAAAAAACACATATAAGTCGCATTTTTTGGGGGGAGGGGAATTATTTTACAAAATCCGAGACCAAGAACAGACATTACATCTTGAACGGCATGTTATAATAATGTGTTTTATAATATAACTTGTTATAATAATGTGTTATAGTGTTCTTGATGATGCTATTGGTTGTAACAGTGTTTACTTCTTCATGAACTTATTTTATTAACAATGCCTGAATTGTTAATAACTAGCAGAGATGTTAGCATACTCACTATCGTTACATTTTGAAAGATCATATACATGCATATCATTACAATAATTACAGCTGTTTGTCGCGTAGGTGTATGTTTGTTCAGTTTATTAGATCCTTTGTGTGCTTCAGGACTGTGTTTTTATTATAGACACAGACTTCAGTCAGTTGAATCTAGTTATTATATCTGGTGTTGATGATACTTGTGATACTTGTACAGTAAATGTTAGCCTCGGAATGATAGCATGCTAATGCTAACGGGGCTGGAGAAGTGACAGGTGGGGGCTGTTGATGTTTGTTAGCTGGTTAGTTTTTAAACTGTACAGCTTAGAAGGGTATCTACCCATCTGTATGTCTTTATTCACCCCCCAATGGGTAAATGAAAATGCCATGGACTCATAACAGATACAAACAACACAACGTCATTCCAGACTCTGATACAAACCCTTGGAACAACAACAACAACTTAAATAAAGTTGTCATTATAAAAATACACAACAGGTATAAAAGAGTTCCTCAAGAGTTCAGTAGAACACCGGGGCATCACAGTTCACTCGCCAACTAAATAATGTTAGCATCATAGCAGCTACAGACACCCTCGGCTCATTGGTTAGCTGTGCAGCTAATTGAGTCCCCGATATCTGGCGTGTCAACCAGTCCCATGCATCTGGGACCAGGGAGGATCTGTCATTGGGGAATAAATCCCACCGGGGGGCCTAGTAGCATTTTTGGGTGTTCATTTGCTGCACAATTAGCTGTTGAGCCGAGGCTGTCTGCAGCCGCTAACATCGCATTGTTATATCATTAGCCACAGAGCTAAAGAGCAGCTCCAGTTCTGTGACCTCCTCGGTGAAGTCAAAACAAATGTCTGAAACCTCAATGTCCGGATAAAGTTTCCCATTCTGCTGCATTGAACGTGCACGGTTGTAGATAAAGGGTTGGTTTTACAACAGTGAATAGTCCTCTGGGGGAGGTTCACACAAAAAAATGCTACAACACCAATAAAGAAGAATGAAACCATTGAAGAACAAACCGATGTAGCACATACCGGTAGTTGTCAAAGGCCTAGAGTACCCTCTGGTGGTAGGTAATGTTTACTCCTTGGTCATGTTGGTTAGTGTGAAATAACATTTTAAATTTGTAAAATTTATATATACATGTCGCACTTGTCGCAGAACCAGCCTAACTATGAAAGAAAAGTCCAACCTAAAGTCCAAAAAATACGTTAACTACCTGGATTAAGCAAATTGTTCCATCCTTCCTACTACAGTGATTAAAAATGTTTCAGCTATAACAGGTTATTGAACTATGATGCAGTAAGTGTCCTCTTATGTCTCTAATGTCAGACTGACTGGTCAATGCCAGGGTTGGTCATCAGGTTTGTGACAGAATGGTTGAGGTTCAGTGGTTCATCATTTACACATAGATTATCCTCCATAAAATCCAGACTTGAATTTACAATGTGGTGAAGACTTGGTGCAGCAGTCCAATTCTCCATATTAAAAAGAAAAAATTCATGGAACTATGGATGAAAAACATTATGAACCTTATTGTGACACTACATAAGCACTATGTGGCAAAAAACATGTCACAGTGAATGTCTCCTGGAATCAAAACTAAAAGTGGTGACATCAAATTTTGTATTTGCGACTTTGTTTTTGACCAGGCAGTGTATTTATTCGTGCTATGCCTGAAACGTCACTGGTGTAAATAAATATCTTTTTGGAAGCTCACAGGTTGTGTGGACCTTATCTCATTTTTTTAAACAGAAATTGAAATCTACAGTGCCTACGTAGAGAAACCTGTTCTCCATTCTATAGGTTCCAGTTTCCAGCGAACCTCCAGGGAACTCAACTTTCTTTAACATATTCATGTGTTTGATCAGACAAATAATATGATCTTTACAGAAGCTTATATAAAAATGTTCAGCCAAATACAGGAACACTTCAGACAGGTTCATTTGGAACAGTGGAATGGAACAGTTATTATTGCAACATTTTCCGGGCAGATTATGGACAGAGTTGTGATGACTTCACCTTCATCTTTCCATTTAGTTTCACAGTCTGATACTTCAACAGTTTTACCACCTGCTGTCACATTCATTTTTTGTGAAATTGTCCTTTAAATTAACCAACGTCATATGTGCTAAAGATGGATAATACAAAGGTCATTAAAAATTCAGTGTCTCTCACCATGAACCACCGTTTTATGAAATAAGGTCTCATGGGAGACCCATGGTTGGAAAGCCCAACCAAGGGGTTGGGCTTTCTAACATCAAGAACACCGAGCTTAAAAATAATACAATAAGTGAAGTTTCATATATATAAGTTTCACATAATAACAATAATAACTGAACACTAATTGTAGGTAATGGTATTAAAATTATCTACTATAAATCTGACCAACATGCCTTTTTCTAATGACAGGCAGGTTTAGTTCTGTAATATTACGATAGACTACTGTGAGTTGGGTAGTTTGGGGGTTAGGGTTGAAATGGAACATAGTGTCTATTTTACATCATTTTATTTATAAGATTGTACTAAAAAGATAGAACAAACTTTCTGTATTAGCATCTACTTTTTTTATGTAAATGTATGTTTGATAAGTTCAGAGCTAGACTGTCTGTTTCAGTGGTTTTGGTTTGATTTAACATGGTTCAGTGCATTTTAGAAGATACTGGTGATTACAGCGACACCTCTTGTCTTGCTTTATGCTGTTTTTTTCACTGAGAAAATATGAATATGTTTGGTTCACTGTTCACATCCATGTCAGTATTAATAATCATCAATTATCTAAGTCACATGTTTCTCTTTTCTTATTTAGTATAACAGCCAAGGATATTTTAATTTGTCAGGAAATAGTATGTATTCTGTACAACTTGTGAAGCTACTTGACTGTTACACCTGGATTAAACCAAAGGAAGTGAAGGTGGAATGTATCAATAAAACATGTAGACAACACAAGCAATGACAATCAGTCCTTAAGTCTTCTGTCCTTTTACATCTTAATGACAGTAGCTGGGTTTCCTCTTACAGTTTTTCACAGAATAAAAGTAATATTCCTGCAACTTCAACATGTAATTATTTCTACTGAAGAGTGATCTGATGCATGATTCTAGTCAAATCTTGTTAAGTAACAGAATACATGTAACAGGATTACAAATTTAGAGTACAAAATATGAGTAACTATTCCATTGTAGTGACAGTTTTAATATATGGTAATTAGAATACAGTTACAAATTTTTCAATGGATTACTTTCTGTTATTTTCTATCATTTCACAAATCCAGTTTCTCACATATTTCCCATAATCCCTTGATACAATATGCAACGCAAATATTCTGATGATTAGTGTTGATACAAGTTGTGGGAACGAGTCAGTCCCTCAACTCCAGGTCAAGATAATGGAGGTGGAGTCAGAGACAGAGGCAGGGCCAGAGTAAGAAGAACACATACCTTTACATACAAGCAGTACTTCACCTTAACCCTAGAACACTATCGCTAAAATTAGTCCCATTGGTTTAACATGAAAATCGGGTGAAAATCACCCGGCGATAGTGTTCTAGGGTTAAACAGAGATAAGGAAGAACCACATATTACCATGAAGTGCAAGAAGAAGAATACACATGAATATTTTACTTTTCTTTTTTTCTTGTCTCTTTTTCTCTAACCAGACAAAACCCCAATAAGCTTCTTTGGGTTGTACTAGTACATACATGTTCATATAAGTACTTTGGGTTGTACATGCAGGTTTATATAAGTACTTTGGGTTGTACTAGTACATACAGGTTCATATAAGTACTTTGGTTGTACTAGTACATACATGTTCATGTGTGTTTATGAGTCTTAAACCTAATCCATTCATCCATCTCTAAAACAGAACACACAACAATCATTCTGTTACAACGGAGGACACATGGAGGATTTAACACATTCATATGGGATTAAAATTATAGAAAACAGGAATGTAATCCAAATACTTTTTTTCCCACTGGGTTTGGAGTTTTTCCTTGCCGAGAAGGAGGGTCTAAGGACAGGGGATGCCCAGGACATTTTTCCACATTTCCTAATTGACTGTTTGTTTTCTTAAATTCTGTTAGGCCTTGTGAGGCAACCTTGTTGTGATACTGGGCTATATAAAAAAATTAAATTGTACTGAATATTCAGATTACAATAGTCAGATTGAGTAATGAAATGGGTTACAGTACAGATGACTTTTTTGGGCACGTATTTTGTAATCTCTAATGGGATACATTTCAAAAGTAACCCTCTAAACAATGTGTTTAATGAACTGTTGTTATTGAACCTCCGGTGGACTGGACTTGTCATGCTCGTGACTAGGGAAAATGTGCAAAATTTCCACTACACTTTTACTTCTATATTGAAACATCTCAAAAACTGCCTCATGAGAGCGCAAAAACGTTTTGCAATCTTTGACCGTTTTTGCGACATTTATGTGTTTCCATTACTAGTTTTTTTTATGCAATTTACATTTTGCACATTTCTGAGGCTAATGGAAAGCCAGCTAGTGTTGTGCATGATAGTGTTGTCCACTTCTGATGTGATATATCCTACTGTTATTTCTGAGCACAAGAGCAGCAGATTAGATTAGATTAGATTAGATTAGATTAGATTAGATTAGATTAGATTAGATTAGAGCCCACTGGAAACTGAGGTTTCAAAAGCAGCACAACACTGAGCACACATGAGAGAAACACAAGAAAAAAGCAATAAAAAACAGTAACATTTATTTAACATTTGTAAAAAACAGTTGTGAAAAAACTGCAATTGCACAATGGGAAGTACTACCAGAAAAAAAGTGGCATAGTAGTAGTTACTATCAATAATAATAAACTACTTATCATTATTATTGTTAGAATATTATAGTATGGTTTGTTTGTTTTCTAAATCTAAAACAGGGGTTACTGAAGAACTCTGAATAATGAGAGACTGTGCTGGGACTTCTTTACCTGTGAACATACTCCGGTTAGGGAATAATCAGGATTGATGATTGATTGTTTTTCACTTCTTTATATAAGAACTCGAGCAACTTTTGAATACCTGACTCAGTATAAAACAGACTAACTAAAAGATGCCTGACTCAAATACTCAGGTACTTAAAACAAAGTTATATTTAACAGAATAACATATTATTATGCAATATGCATAAATTAAGAGGGAATTTATAACAGGGGTCTTTCTGCATGTTTCAGGCCAAGGACCCCCAAACTGATGGACAGACGGAGTGGGGACTTCCTGCTCTACATATTGTATTTAATTTAGTTTTATAATAAACTGGTCCTAGTTCAATATATAAATGTACTTCCAGTCACAGGTTGATTGATATGCACATTTCTGACTCAAAGATAACTTTCTGCCTTCATTTATCCATTTGCTACATTGATTTCATGTTAATGAACATTTAAAGACATTTAAATTTGTGTGCATGTGTGTGTGTGTGTGTGTGTGTGTGGGGGGGGTTAAAATATTTGTTAAAATATTCAAAATTATCTAATCAACCAAACATTTTCACCTTTTGAAGACCTCTGATCTAATGCATAGAACTGTATTTAATTAATGAAAACTACAGACTTGAATTGCTGATCTGTGTCTACAGACCATGTTAACATAAAAGAAAATCTATTTAAATGCAACTGTGAATCATTCACAAAAAAATCAAGTAATTTAATAAAATTTTTTAAACACATTAGTCACCTCTACTTTACACTTTTTTCTTTTAAATACGAAATTATTGAGTAGAATCCAACTCTCAGTAACGTACTGTAGTTTTGTTGTGTTGGTCCTTGAACCAGTGGTGAACAGCTTCTACTTGCTGTGTCACTGTAACTTCTGAGAACACGTTTTTAAAGATAACAGAGATAGAAATATTTTTAAGATAAGAGCGACAGATCTTTTCCTGTATCTATGATGTCTCGTTATCTCATTCATGAGTTACTTCTCGACCTGATCTTTTATTTGTCCATGTTCATAATACTACATTTGTGCTGTTCTATGATGAAGCAAAATAAACCAACAATGTATTTAATTTATACAGCACTAAAAAGGAACTTATTGTCCCTCTAATGTAAAAGACTGTTTGATTTGGTTTTATTTGTCCAGTTATAGATGGTGAGGTGTACCTGCCTACAGTATCTAACATCCCAGTGCACATAGGGCCACATCTACTACATCCCATTGTGCATGCACTCATTTTTAGTGTGTGCAATTTAAAATGTTGTATGTGGGGTTGAACTGCGGTTTGCATGTGTAAATGATAACAGGTGCAAACGTGTTGGAGACTGCCCAATTGAAATGAATAAAACTGAGTTGAGGAACCCTGCAGTGAGAGTCTAAACTAAACTGATGGTTGTTTCAGAAATTAGAAGTTCTTCACTGCGTCAGTTAAAGCAGGGGTCTCAAACATGCGGCTCGGGGGCCAAATTGGACCCGCCAAAAGTTCCAATCTGGCCCACAGATGAAAATGAAAGAATTACACTGAAGACATCCACAGTCAAGGGTGCCAAATTCATTTTAGTTCAGGCCCCACATACAGGCCAGTGTGATCTAAAGTAAAATAATAACATAATAACCTATAAATAATGACAACTACTAATTTATCTCTTGAAAAATAATGTGGAATAAAAGTAAGTCAAAAAATAACATCACACGATGAAAATATTTGCATTTACAAACTATCCTTTCAGAATAAAATGCAAATAAATACATAAATAAAAACAAATATGAACAACCAGAAATGTACAGGTTAAATAATATTATGCCTGTTACCACATGTTTGTGTAACATTGTGTATAATGTACATGTATAAATAAATAAATAAACAGGCAAAATATTGCCAAAAATTGACACATTTTTCCAATGAAATGTTTTTTTAAGGTTATTCACATCTTTTTTGTAAAATGTAAATATTTTTTATAATTTAATTAAGTTTTTTTGCCCTAAAACATAAAAAAAAACAAAAAAAAAACTTGGAGTTGTCATTATTTATAAGTTATCATGTCATTATTTTACTGGTCCAGTCCACTTGAGCTCAAATTGGACTAAATGTTGCCCCTGAACCAAAATGAGTTTGAGACGCCTGAGTTAAAGAACTTTTTACAGGTGAAACATGACTGCAGTAATTATCCACTGGAAGGATTTGTTGAGTTAAATAGATACTTTTTTCTTTGGCCAGGCTGTGCATGCTAAGCATGAATTTCTCAGTTTCCGTGTACAGATCTAAAATTATAACGATTAGACAGTTTTTAGCAACAACCTCATATGAAGCAACACTGTTGCTTCATACGACGTTTACATCCTGTCTATTGGAACTTGTCAGAGATCTGCAGATATACTGAGGCAGCCTGCGGAACCTGTAGACTAGTACTTCAAATACATAACGGGTTTTATCAGGCTCTTACAGGTTTCTAGATGTTTCATTTAAGACCTTTTAAGACTATTTAGGACCAAATTTAGGGCACATTTCACAGCCATACTAGGAAAAATTTGTGACTTCTAGAATTTAGAAAAATGTATTTACCATATTTTTCGGACTAAAAGTCACACCAGAGTATAAATCTTACCAGGAGGTGTATGTTTGTTCTGTTTATTAGATCCTTGTCTGCCTCAGGACTGTGTTTTTATTACACAGAATTTATCGGTTGAATCTAGTTGTATCTGGTTTTGATGAGACATGTGATTCTTGTACAGTAAACGTTAGCACTGGAATGATAGTGTGCTAATGCTAACGGGGTGACAGGTGGCTGTTGATGTTTGTTAGCGGTTAGCTCTTAAATTGTAAATTGTCTTAGATGGACAGGTAGACGCCTTTATTCACCCCAAATGGGTAAATGAAAACGCCATGGACTCATAACACAGATACAAAAAACACGTCATTCTGGATTCTGATACAGACCCACAACAACAACAACAACAGTCCACTACAGGTCCAAATAAAGTTCTCACAATAAAAATAAACAACAGGTACAAAAGAGTTCCTCAGATGTTCAGTAGAACACCGGGCCATCACCTTTGACTCACCAACTAAATAAAGTCAGTGTTATAATCCCAGCAGCTAGCAGCCTATAAATCTCAGCTTATCGGGTAGCTGTGCAGCTAATTGAGTCCAGATCTCTGGTGGTTCAGCCAGTCCCATGTGTCTGGGACCAGGGAGGATCTGTCATTGGGGAATTAATCCCACCACGGGGCCTAGTAGCATTTTTGGGTGTTCATTTACCGCACACCTAACCGAAAAGCTGAGGCTGTCTGCAGATGTTAGCAGGGGTGGCCCGTGGCATAGGCTGAGTAGGCAGCCACCTAGGGCGCGCCAGTGGAAGGGACGAAAAAAAAACTGCGTCTATATCTAACACATCTCAGAAAGAACAGTAAAGGAGGCTTGCATGCGTTTGTGAACGTTTTTCACTCTCCTCACCCTCCTCTGACATTTATGAATGAATGAGGAAATATTTATTAAACATATTTCACCTTGTCTCCACATTGACAGCCCTGAGGATACATTACGCACAGAGATCCACAGACCAGCATGAATCAATCGCAGTAGTCCATCATTCTTCCAACACAAACAGACGGAGACTGGACTCAAACGCACCGACACAACCAAGACCAGTGCAGTGCCCAGTATGCGTCAGGCACCGGACACCGTGCGTTCCCGTCACGGTGCACGTCAGGCGCAGTGTGCTCTAAGTACTGCAACATAACGTATCTCTCTCTCTCTCTCTCTCTCTCTCTCTCAGAGTTCCTGGTGTTTCCATTTCCTTCCATATAGTGGACTGTTTCCATTGGTGTGTCTCCTATATTATATTTTCAGTCACTGTCTCCATTACGCATCGCTGTTTATGAAAACACATGTAAAGTCCTCTTTTATACAGGGTGGTCTCTAACAAGTTTACACCTGTTGTCACTATAGCGCACATGATCTTGTAAAATCACCCTCAAACCGGAGAACAAAAAAGAGATGAGTTTAGTGAGTGGGAAGATGAAGGTGAAGAAGACGTTAGAGAAAGACGAGGTCCAGCGCTACATTGAGGGACACTTGTTCTGGGACATTCTAAACCTGTGGATATCACAGATAATGGCCTTTCTGTCCAGGGTGTCAAAAATGATCGTCTGTGTCGCAGCTACAAATGCATCCAGTGAACACACGTCCAGTGAACGCACGTCCAGCTCTGCGGGCGGTGAGGGAGTCTAGTCCAAACAGATGAAACCCCGGTACTGGAGATGACATTCTGTTTTTGCAAAGTAAATTTTCCATCAAAGCTAAATGGATTTGAGTTTAATCAAATACAAGAATAATAAATAGAAGAGGACCTGACTGGTATCAAACTCCAGTTTGCCGGTTGCCAGCCGTGCACGTTAACCAGTCAGCCATTGGATGAATAAGTACACCAAGGCTACTTGGGCTAGAGGGAGGGACAGATGGACGGACAAATTCATGTCAGGTCTGGGGGGGGCAAGATACTACAGAGAAAAGAAATAGGACAGAACTGAGTTATGTCTTACATTATTCACATAGTCAAAATAATTGATTATTGTCAAAACTATTAAAAATCCAAATATGTAAGTTTATCTTGGAAAATATTTAAACATTGACAATTAATTTGGCCTTTGGGGGACAAATCAATATCTCGCCTAGGGTACCACCTAGATCAGAACCGTCCCTGTGCACATGTGATAACACAGAAAATTGTAGTGGTCTCTTAATTTTTTCCAGAGCTGTAAGTTATAAGAAAAGAGAGCATCAGGTCAGACCAACAGGGAGGAAGGTCAAGTACGGACGGATAAAAGCGGTCTGTGTAGGATTCAATGTTCACATCATCTCTCAGGTTAGACACTTTATTTTTCACATTTCCAAATTTCCATCGCACTGGATTTCTAGGGAATATTTCTTTAGTATTTCTTACCATTCATTTTTCAGCCTATGAATTATTCAGTTCAGAATTTCCTTGGAAGAAAATACGACTTTTGGGTTTTTTGTTCAAATGTGAGTTTTAAAGAATGTTCAGTGTAGCTTCATTGGACACAGTCGAGCATTTAGATGCTAAAGGCTCAGATTTTGTTAAATGGATATAATTAAAAAAATGGAAAACTGAGATAAAAAGTGGAAAGGATGACTCAATGTTCTGTCGGACTTTTTTTCCCCTTTTCTTCTTAATCACAGAAACGGATATTTTTTTCCTCATGACAGTAAATTATGTTGATTTTTCATGTAAATTTAATATAAATAAATACAAAAAATATATATATTTTCTTAAGTCAACCTTATATGTCATATTCTCAGACAGAAAGTGGGAAATTAAAACTTTTTTTTGTATTTTTTTTTTTACTAACTGTGCTTTATGCCATTATGTTTAAATAACTGTCATTGTGTTTTATTGTTCCTTGTTTATCATGTAAGTGTTTTTTTTATTGGTTGGACTTTGTATGGTCAGTGACAGTGGCAGTGGGACTTCCTGGTTAAATAAAGACAAAATAAAAGATAAAACTGCTTTAAATGTGTTATACTGTATTACCTTAAAAAATAGAAGTAGACCCATTTTACATTTAATTTTGTACCCAAACTACAAGTGTAGTTTTCTTATTAATGATTTATTTTTTTTACATAAGGTCAACCACCCAAACAGATAAATAATTCAAATATAAAATGGCAAATTTATTATCAATGTAATTATTGACTATTTTCTATGATTAAGTTACATATTTTGAGTATTCCTCTCTTTTTAATCTAAAAACACAGGATTTTTTTTTTTCCTCATGGCAATAAAATTATCCCTGATATAATATTGGAGGGTGTTAATTTTTTTCATGTGAATTCAATATAATATAGATTAAAAATAAATATTATGTAAAATCAATTTTATATGTCATATTCTCAGACATAAAGTGGTCATTGATTTTTTTTTTTTTTTACAATTATAAAAGAGCCATTTTATATTTAATTTTATCCCCAAACTGCAAGCGTTGTTTCCTTATTGATTACTGATTTTTGTAAATACGGTCCAGGCCCCCCCCCAAAAAAAAAGAACTGAAATATAAAAGGCCAAATTAATTATCAATGTTTAAATATTTTCTGAGATAAAGTTACATGTTTTGATTTCTAATAGTTTTGACAGTAACATCCGTTTCAACAACATAAACACTTCCAGTCTATGTCGGTTTATCCTCCCATCAGTGTCCCTGTCCATGGTGCTGATGAAGATCTGGACTTGGTCTCAGAGTGTCTTCAATGGATGCTTACTGTTCCTAATGTGCTAACGCTAATGCTAAGTGTAGTATGTATTAGGATGGATAAAAGGCAGAGACTGAAACTGAGTTAACCTTAACCTTAACCCTCTGAAAGGACGAGTTTCCACTTACTCTTCAGCAGAATTATGACGGCAGCGTCTGCTCTCCTGTCCTTGGCCTCCAAACCCCGCAGCATAGTGCTGATTGTGTTGAAAGTCGCCTTTGTAAGCGAGTTCATACTTTAACTAAATTGACCCAGTTTCACAATTGATGTATAAAACACTAACAGGGATGACAGGGAGGCCTTTTTTTTGTTTTGTTTTATTAGATAAGGAGAGGGTTTGGAAAAGGGATGACAGGGAGGCCTTTTTTTTTGTTTTGTTTTATTAGATAAGGAGGGGGTTTGGAAATGTATCATAGTGGTTATATTCATTTCAGGTTCTTTGTTTATTGTAGATTACATAGTTCTGTTATGTTTGTTACTTTGGTCTGGATGTACACTAAAGAAGCTATTGTTTCATTGTTGTAGTTTTTGGAGTCACTTTGTCTTACCTTATTGCTATAAACTGGATATTTCACTAAGATACCTATTAATAATAATAATACATTTTATTTATAGGTGCCTTTCAGGACACTCAAGGTCACCGTACACCATTGGCAAAATAAGAAAATAAAATGAGACACATACATGTAAAAAAAAAAAAAAAGTTAAAAACGGCCACAGATAAAA
>JAPTGZ010110562.1:0-29255 GCA_029814645.1 Fowleria isostigma | reverse complement strand
ATACTACGAAGTTCTTCTGCTAATAAATATCCTTATACTGGAAATATCCGTTCCATGTGTGTCATTCATCAAGCACTCAGAGCCAGTTTTGACCACTGTATTGTTTTGATCATGTATCATATTCTGCAAATAGATGTTCTAAATAACAATTTTTAATTTGGAATTTGGGAGAAATGTTTTCAGTATAGAGAATAAAACAAAAATGTGCATTTTGCTTAAACACATAACTACAGTCACAGAAAAACTTATTAGATGAGCCTATGTTTTCTTCAATGTCTTGTTCATTTTAATGCCTGGTACAACAAAAGGTACATTTGTTTGGACAAATATAATGTTCACAACAAAAATAACTCATAAGAGTTTAATTTCAGAGCTGGTATCTATCCATTTTTTCATGGTTTTCTTGACAATAACCAAAATCACATAAGTTATTACATCAATATCTATGGCATTGTACTGACAAAAACAGTGCTCTTAGATTCTATATTTTCTTTTCTGTCTGTTTTAATCACATGACACATACAGGAGTTCAAACTTGATTGCATAACCATTGTTTTTGATGACTTTTGATGGTTTAATAAATTTTTCCGCAACTGTATAAATGGTAAAATCAGTGAAAGTGATCAGTTTGCAGTGGTCCCTTAATTTTTTCCAGAGCTGTATATTCATCCCTTCTTAACAAAGAGTTGTGTGGAAAAAAGTAAACCCACACCTAAACTGTATGTAGTCGTATATATTCACATATTTTCAGAAGTTCAGATTTAACCTGTGGCTGGCTCTTGGAAACTTTGTATCCACGAGGGGGTGGATGACTAATAAAATCAGTTTGCTTCTGGAGGTCTGAGCTATGGGTGCTGTGAGTGAGTGAGTGAGCGAGCGTGGGTGAAGCTTCCTATCTGTTAAGGGAGAGAAAACACATGCTGCGCTCCACTCGCTTACAGAGTGAGCCCACTTCAGCACCCAATACAGCTCCCATTGATGAGAGCGCCACTTTCGCCCCCGTCTGCCCCATCGAGCCACATTTTGTACATTAGGGACTTTACCGGGAGATGCTACAGAAGAGAAAACAGATAAATACAGCAGGTCAGGCTGTACAGACTTTCCTGTAAAACCTGCTCCCCTTGCCATCTGTTCCTTTTAGCTTGGCTCTTACCATCTGCTGTGGTGAATGATAATGCATATAGGTGTATTTCTGTTGCTTTTTCTGCTTTTTTTTTCTAGTATGTAATCGATACTGTCTGCAGATTTGAACCTGAAGGGCACTGAGTGGATTAGGATACTCTGGCTCTGGAGTCAAACGCTCTGATTGGATGGCAGGTGGGGCAAAAGAACTGGATGTACATGATGGTCTTTCCAAATCCTGGAGGCGTATAAAGTGCTGCTCTCATTTTGTTCTGACATCCTGACTTCAGAGAGCGGGCAGGCATTGTTCCTGATGCTTACAGCACTCTGGCAGCTAAAGTCACCTCGAGGCTAGACAGTGAGTGATGCCAAAAGACAGTGAAGAGCTGTGCCATTTACAGCAGCGACCTGTGCCTGAAAAAGCAAATAGTCAATATAAGACGGCGCGCCATACAATGCACTGTGACAGACTTCTCCAAGCACACAATCTACATTTTGTTCCCCAAGACACTTTTCTTCACTGAATGAGAACAACAAAGACAGGAAAGGGGATGTTTCATTGTCATGCCAAATGTATTTATTGACTAAATTTACAGTACACAATAAACACAAATAACCCTCTTGTTCCCTGCTTATCAGTTTTGTGTGCATTTTGACATTTGCCTTTGTTGTGTCCATTAAAGATCCACTTCTCAATGTTTACCTGCTGATTTTTAATTCCCCGCACGTCCTTGAATAGATATAAAATCCAAGCGTTTGAGTGTTTCCCAGTGGGCTTCATTTACAAAGTGGACAATACATAATTTGCAATAGTATTAACAGAGAACACACCTACTGCAAAGGTAAAATAAAAATGACAGTTGCTGTAAACGACTAATGCGTTAAAAGGTAGGTAGTTTTTTTACTGCTAGGAGCTGTTTTTTCTAACATGTAAGTACAGCACAGTCTTTGTGGAAGAGTATTCATACTTCCCAGCATTTTCTTTTCTTCTTTTTCTGCTGGGAGAGTGTTGCATCCCTCAAATAACAATTCAGTCAAGATCAATATGCAGCCCAAGAAATACTCCATCCACAGTTGTCTTGTTTCTCCCTCCTTCTGTCTTCTGGTTGGCTCTTTTTTCCTCCATATTGCCTCTCTCGCAGCAGCATAGGCAGATGCCTTCAGGAGCAGGGTGAAGAGATTTATTCAACATTATTCCTTCTTCCCATCTTTATTCTCTCTGTAGATCCCTCTGGCCTTCTATCTCCCCCAAAGCAATCTGGTCCCAGTGCTATACATGTCCTGGTTTGGACAGGTAGGCTATGAGGGCCACAACCACCCCCACATACATCCCTGCGCCAACGGTAATGGAAAGAGCAGCTAGGAATAGGGCTCTTCTGGAGCTCATGCCTGCTCTGGAGAAGTCTCCCTTAGCAATGGCCTTGCCAGTCTGACAAAACAAAGCAGAGAGTGAAATGAGCCGGCGTTACTCATCAGCAATGAGTGTATGAGTAGGTGTTAAGCCACATTTAAAAGAGAAAAAACAAGAAAATGCTCTCAGGGAGCCATTAGTTACCATGGCAATTAGGTCATTATGCCTCTGACAGTGACAAATGCGTTGTTTGGGTGTTGTGGTTTCCTATCAAAAAATGAGCCTGCCCTTTATTTATTCTTCTGACACATTATTTTTGGTTTCGGTATAATTGCTACTGCAATTATTTCGCAAGATGTTGAGAATCATTGGGATAAGATGTGGTTTGTTTGGGGTTGTAGGGCTTGAGCCTCTTTGCTTAGGTTAGACCGGTGTTTCTCAAACTGTGGGAAGGTGTGAGGCTTGCCATGGGGGGCATGAGATCACTCCTGGGTGTTTTTTTTTTTTCTTCAGGTTAGAACATGTATCAGGTGGAATAATGTTTTAATGTTGGAGCACCCTGGACTCATTTTAGAGATGTACAACAAACCAGTCTACTGCCATGGTGATCTGTCACTAGACAAAGAGTTTAGGTTTGGACAATGGACAAGGATTGGATTGGAAAAGAAAAAAATGTGACATGTTTCTGTGTTTGTACAGTTTGCAATTTGTACTTTAATGTTCTGAGATGTGTAATATAAACAGGCTCATTACAGCTACTGATATTATTAGAATGTTCATCTTTGTTACCACAGTGTGTTTGTTGTTCTAAAAGAAGTAACTTTATTGTCATAGTTGTAAGATAATTAAACACCTCCTATTTTATTTGGAAAATATTGTCTCAGGGAGCAGTCTGGTTGAGTTTATTTGTATTGTTCAATCTGAGTTATTTTTAATTTGCACAACAAATTATTCAAGGAAAAGCGAATACTATTATTATGATATTAATGTTTCTTTCAGTAAAAATTATAATTGCACCACTATTACAATGTTTTTGGGGTGGGGGGCCTGAAGAGTTTTCATCCTCCAAAGGGGGGCCCGACAGAAAATGACTGAGAACCCCTGGGCTAGACTGATCTTCATCCTGCTACAGTTAGTGTTGGGAAGGTGATTTTAGACATGCAATAGGTTGTACAAAATAGTAATTAGTCGAGTGAGTACGTCAATAATTTCATTAAATGTAACTAACAAAATTTGACTGGTTAGTGGTTATTTTTTCAGTAGCTGTATTAAACTTGTCAATAAGTATGAAAAGTCTATAAATGCAAATGGATAAAGCTATAAATATAAACCAACACCATTAGAGCTGTATTCTGCAAGGTGGTTGACTGTTAGAAGTCTTTTACTAGAAATAATATTTTCCAATTCAACCCCTCTGTAATCACCACAGTTTTTATTAATGACTATAATTTAATTACATATTCATTCTCACTAGGTGTAGGTTATATCTAAGGTGACCGCTATGGACATGACAACTTACTGTCATTATTAATTAGCATGCTAATGTAACTGTAGTCCATCCCATACACAGAGCATTACTACTATGGACCAAAAGCTCAATGTCAATGACTTCCTGAAGAGAATAGAGGACTGATGAGTGGGCCGAACCTTCAGAATTTACGTAGTCAATCATCTGTAACAAGTGCATGAGGGTCACAGGGTGGAAAATGGGCCGTGATAGCACTTGTCTGAGTGCTTGTGCTCACTGACCTTAAATAGAATGCAGTGTAATCAGAGTTAATGACAGGCTTGAGATGTCCGGGCCTTTACCTTGTGAGAGTAGTAAAAGGCAACAATGCCCAAGGGCCAGAAGCAGCAGAGCATGGAGAAGATGGCCAGGCCCAGGTAGTCCCGAGGGGGCAGCACGATGAAGTTGTCCTCACTCTCACTATCACTAGAGCTGTCACTCTGAAAGACAGGCAGTTGATAAAGAAAAATGAAATGTCAAAAAATGCCTACATGTTCGTAAAAGGAGACAAAAGGTAGAAGCAGTGGTCTTGAGATTGACACCTAAATAATGAGGGAGTGTGGAGGACAGGTGTAGATACTCAGGTGTGCTTTGGATGTTTTCACAGAGGTGGATGTTGACAACTCACAAACGCGTCCTCACCAAACCAAGTCCAGCCTTTCTGCCCTTGTTTCCCTACCACCCAGGACAGGCTGTGCTTAGCCAGCCAGAGAGGATTTGGTGCCTCTGTCAACACCCATGAGCTGCCTGACAGATAACACAGGATTAACGGATTGTTCCATCATTGCGAGGTGACAGGGGAAACAGCAAGAAGACAGTGTCATTTATGTGCTAAATTGCTTCTACAGCATGCGAGACCTCCACCAGCTCTCCTGTCGCTTTCCGCAATACACTTGTGAGACAGGGAGTGTTCAACAGGCTCCACATACAGTGCCTTGATACTCTACTCAGGGCCACAGAGGCTGAGCAGGCTAATGAATGATAGATTCGAATGCCACTCAGACTACTTTGGCACAACGCGCCCGCAGCGACGATGGAAATGTGACTGCATGGCTGACCTTTAAGAAGATGTGGCCTCACCTCTCCAGGATGTCCCAGAGACATCACGGATGTTTGTCTGAATGAATAGCCGCCATTAAGAACAGGTGTCATTTGTTAGTCCTGTTGCCTGGAGGGATCAGTCAAAGCAGGAAAAAGGGAGGTACAAAATAGAAATCGATATAGAAGGCAGCAACTGAACCAGCCATTTGAAAGGTAATTAAAGTACAGTCATGGAGGCCGGCAAAAACGAAAAAGCACCCATGCCTCCACATCACATTTTCAAGCAGAGATTCTTTCTCTTCTAATCTGATCTGCATTTACCAAACCACAAAGCCCAATCCAGCGTAATTACTTGTGCTATTTTGGGAACATTTTTGTGTTGACACTTTATTAAGATGTGAGGAAAAGAGGGGAGTGTGGGTTGCCATTACTATACCATCCAAACAGATTCCCAACAGCTACCTGTGCCAAGACAAGATTATAAACCTCCCTGTTATCTGCTTTATGAACAGCGTCCACCTGGACAGCCGGGTGTGATTTATCAAAACAGCAGCTGGTCATAACCACCTAATCTGACATCACATGAATAAACCGGTGGCCACAAACAGCAGTAATCTCCTTTTATCTATGTAGCAAGACCTGATAAGAGCTCTGAGTGACTGGTGCATTCAGTCCTACTGACAGCCTGCCCGACACCGAGTCTGGCCGGCTGGGGACACACTCCCTGTCCGGTTGTTTGCTGGAATAACTGATGGGGCTCCACCACAGCACAGTGCCTTTAACAACCCTGTCACAACTCCCTCCGAGGCCTCGTTAGAGTTTGAAGGGGACAGTCGACTCCAAACCAGGGTGTACACACACCCCTGTTAGCAGGGGCCACTCACACTGGTATCACACTTGCACTTCTTGCAACTTTGATATCTGTAATTTATTTGTGTCTGTCACAGGGATGTCAAAGATTTGCTGACACAAACAAGCTGTTTAGAAACACAACATTGTTTTTTGCTGTTGCTGTAGATACAAATTAATAGAGCATAGGAGAAATATACTGAGGTGGCATGAGTTTGAGGGTATTAAAAGAAAACCTCTGAAATACAGGCACAGAAAAAATTATAAGATGTTCTCTTCAACTTCTTGTTCATTTTAATGCCTGGTACAATTAAAGGTACATTTGTTTGGACAAATATAATAATAACAACAAAAACAGCTCATAAGAGTTTAATTTAAGAGCTGATATCTATCCATTTTCTGTGGTTTTGTTGATAACAACCAAAATCACATAAGTTCTTACATCATATCGATAGCGTTGTACTGACAAAAACAATGCTTTTAGGCATTCCATGTTTTCTTTTCTGTTTTAATCATATGACACACACAGGAGTTAGTACTTGATTACATAATCATCATTTTTGATGTTTTGATGGTCTAATAATTTTTTCCCCAAACTGTACACTGATGATGCAAACTGTTAAAACCAAAAATTAAGTAAATACAGAAGAATCTTTAAGTTGTGATACCACCATGGCTCCAAAAAGCACCAAATCCCATGGACTTACAATACTTTAAATTTCTCCATAAAAATAGCCCTGCAACTCCATCTACCGTGTCCAAATATGGTAACTTTTCTTCAAAAAGTTAAAATGGCCATGACCAAATCACATAATGCTGGCTTTAAAATGACAAATCAATGGTCTACACAATGAAGCAAATGACTGCAAGTCTACAACTGAAAATGCACACTTTTGAACAAAGATGGGACTGTATTACTCAGTATTTGGATGACTGATGGAGGAATGGGGGTTATTGTAAGATCACTGTGTTTCTCTATGATTGATATTGTACTGCTGTAATTCCCCTTTGGTACAAAACATTTTTTTATTTTATAGTATTTCTATTGCATTCTATTTACTACTGTTTTAATTCATAGGGTCCTGTGTCAGAGAACGTTTTGTGTTGTGGAAAAATTCAAATATCCAAATAAAAAGTAAAATATTTATTCATTCATTCATTTTAAATAAATAAATAAAATGACAGAAACCAAGAGGTGACACCATGGTTCCTCTATGCACAAATTATATAAGACTAATCTCCACATACGCCCTTGTGAATTAGTGCAAACTGCTGACAAAACCCAAAAAATATATATTGAATGAGCATTTGGATCTGCAAGTATTAGATATTTACTAAAATATTTCCAAGTTTGTAAAAGACAAAGTCATATTTTAGAAGAAAATTTACTGCTGAACTAGAAAATTCACTATGCATGAAAACAGCATATAAATAATACTGAAATCATTTTAGCAAGTTTCAATGATTGTTCTTTAAAAGGATAATGTTAAGGTTCAACTCTACGCTATATTTATATAATAAATAATGAACAGTTAGAAAATGCACATTTGAAACTGTGCAAATTCATACAATTCTTCAAGCAATTCTGCTTTTAAACAAACCATTTTAGCTGTTATCTAAAAAAAAAAAAAAAAAAAAAAAGCTCATTTCTACACTTTAATATTTGACATTTGGCTCAAAATTTCTTTAAAACTGTTGGTACTGAAAAAGGCTGAAACCCACCTTGAAGCCAGAGATAGGGAAACAAGTTGTGGTAATAAAAAATGCTATCATACCATAAATATTAAGTTAACTGCTGTCTCCAGTTTCAACGGATAATGAAACTATCTTAGATTTCTGGATGTGGTGTAGTTTTTTGCACTAATTTGGCAGAAAGTTGCAGTTCCATTCTGTCTTGTGTTTATTTTTAGACTCATTATTCATGGTATTTGAAATGTTGGCTTTACTGCTTTACAACATCTCTATGCATAACACACATCTTGGTCCACCTTGTGTATGCTTTTGTGATTCACAAAACCCATCATGAAAGGCAATAATGACACACCGGATGAGAAAGTCAAGAAGCGCAGGTGTTGAAAAAGAAGTGTAATATTCTCTCAATAACACCCAACTTTAATTTAAGCAGTCTTCACCAGATTTATTTGCTTTTTTTTAATTGACGTGGAATAACTTTTACTTCTGGCTCACCTGCTCTGGTGCACAAGCATTAGCCGAATCCCGCTTAACATGCTCAAAGCGCTGCATTACTTATAGCATTAATAGCAATCGCTGCCATGTCGCTATCTATCTGCCATGCCTCCAAGTGACAAGAGCTGGCGCAATCATCATCCCAGTTAGCGTGCCATACTTCTTTCTCTGCCAACTCACAGCCCTGGGTATTTCTCAAGCATCCCTGAGCGAAATTAGATTTTTGCCACTTCAGAAAAGACTTTGCTCTTTTGCTGTCACGGTTTTCTTTGGAGAGTGCTGTTGTAGTTTTAAAAAGAACAATTGGCTGCATAGATAAAATCAGATGTGTCATTTTCTTAGAATGCAATTATGGAGAAAAGGCATACAATTACTCTGCACTAGATTTGAAAGACTCCAGTAAATTGACCATTTAGAGAACAGAGCAAAAAATGAGCCCAAATCACACTGGCAGTCTTTTAGAAGAGTAAATGAAATAACAAGCGTTACTATAGGCAGCATGACTCACATTTTGCTGAAAGATGGCCCTGACACTTAGAAGTAAGTGTTGAGCTGATTTTAATTTCATAGAGCCTCAATATGACAATTATTGTGTCAAACGCTGCCAAGTGCATCAGTTAGCTCTTAAATGTGTGTAGGTTGCTCTAATTACCTTCATATACAGAAGCTTATAGCTGGTGAGGAAGTAACTGATGCTACTTAAACATGTCACTATATCAGCTCACTGTTGATTCAGGATAGTAAATATGCAGTCAACCACATCTCTAACTATTAGATCAAGTCTTACAGTCATGGAAAAAATTATTAGACCATCAAACATCATCAGAAACAATGGTTATGGAATCAAGTACTAACTCCTTGTGTGTATTTTGTGACTAAAACAGACAGAAAAGAAAACATGGAATGCATAAAAGCACTGTTTTTGTCACTACAATGTCATAGCTATTGATGTAAGAACTTTTGTGATTTTGGTTATTATGAAGAAAAAACATGAAAAATGGATAGATATCAGCTATTTTTGTTGTTATTATTATATTTGTCCAAAAAATGTACCTGTAGTTGTACCAGGCATTAAAATGAACAAGACATTGAAGAAAACATAGGGTGGTCTAATAATTTCTTCTGTGACTGTATATTATCAGTCTGTGCTCTGCTGTGACCTCTGACCTCATACTCAGGGCCCTGCTCCTCTTCCACATCGTATGACACCGTCTGGATCTTCACATCCTTCTCTCCTTGTGTGCTGTCCAGTGGGATCTCTGCGGGTACTCCATCCAACACAGCGTCCTTAGTCTCAGTGAAGGTGGTCTCAAAGCTCTCGCTCTTGGAGTCCTTGCTGTGGAGGCTGACGTCGTCCTTGTACAGGATGAAGTTGGGCCTGTAAAAAGCCTCCACCGCCAGATGCAGAGAGGTGGCATCCAGGAACTGCTGAGTCTTATGTTTGCCATTAGTCCCGGTGTAGTAGTAGCCGATGAGGTTGTCCTGGTAAGGCTGGCTGGGATAGTCGCATTGATAACCCTGGTAGTCGTTCTGGACCACATGTCTGCTGGTTTTGTCCAACAGAGGGTTCTGGAGCTCACTGAGGCTCTCCATGATTGATGGACAAGTTCAAAGTTGTAGTAAAGGACAGGATGGTATCCAAACAAGATCTGGCAGTCTGGCAGCTGGAAGAACATGTTACAATATGGAAGAATAAATAAAACATTTAGAAAAAAAGACAAAACAAGCGCGTCACTGAAATCACACCATACATTTAGGAGTGATCATAAATCTAGATTCAGTATAGCTACATACTCAGATCTAGCAGCGAATAACATGTGCTCCAAGACTTCAATTCAGTGCAGGGAGTTTTCATCTCATTTGATAATCAACATTCCTCTCACAAACTCTCAGTACTCTGAGCCATAAAATCGCCATCTGCTGTATGTTCAACTGTTGCATCCACAACCCTCAGATTCATATAAACATGCAAGGAAGAATATCCACATGTCACGACCACCCGTTGTACTTTTAAAAGTAGAGAAAGTGTGACAGGTGCTGCTGTATTTTGCAATGCATACAGATTATTTTGACTTTCCTACTACTTTGTCTGTGAACTGACCTCAGTGACTCCCCTTGAGAGAATAGAGGGTGGAGAGGTCATAGCACTGAGGGCAGTCAGTGGAGTTAAGGTTAAGTTTAATAAAATGAGGGGTGTATTTAGAAAAACAAAACAAAAAACAACAGACAGGCAGTCACTAAGGCAACACACCTACCACTGAAAGGCTGCCTCAAACTGAAGATGTACAGAAACAGATTTTTTTGTAAAATATGCAAATTATTAATCTAACACCAACAGTGAATCCTTAATGACATTATGCATTTGTGTTTCTAAATAAAATAACAGCCATTAAATCGACTGATTTGTAAATCAGACTATTTTAGAGTTAATGAAATGTGACAGAAGGGATTTCATGCTTTTTTTGTTGAAAGTGTTGTGGTGAAAAACAAACCAAAGTGTGGAATTACAATTTTGCACATTAGAAAAACAGCAAAATATGTGGGAGGGATGACTGATAAGGCCACATGGAATGTAAAATATATAATGCTTTAAAACTGCAGTGCATTAATCTAGAACAAAACATTACAATAACATAGCTTATACCACTGACGTGTTCATGCCATTCTGTCCATCCCCTTGTATTTCTATTGACTTGTTTCCTTTCACTGAGGTCAACTACATCTATACAGATGACCTTTGGCCTCTGTGACCTGTGAAGAACAAAAAATCAAGCAACCATAGTCTATTCAATGACTACAACTATAAATAATAAAGGCCAATGACTGAGTCTAAGCCCACTCGATAGAGGCTCTGCATCTTCTATTCTGTCCTGTTTGCAGTCTCCATTCTCACATGGCTCTGATGGTGAGCAACCACTCTAAGTAACAGAGAATTCCATTACACACTACATTAGACAACAAAAACTGCATCCTAAATCCACAAATAATTCATCTGACATGAGAAGATGTGCACTTAGCACATGTGAGTGCGCATAGACTTCACAATTATTAATGATCATGAACACACTATGTAGATACTGTACCTTTTTTCTTGTTTTGCTGTACTTTCATATACATATTACTTCCTTTCCTTTTATCTCTGCTTCTCTCACACCCACATGAACACATAATGGAAATATTATGTTGACATTTTACAGTTAAAGAATAAAATAACAAAATGAAATGTCCATATTTTATGTTGCCATTTAGAAGAGGAGAAGAAATTTGCGTTTTTTAGTAATTCTATATTCCAGAATTATCATGTACTTAATCTGACATCCATAATAATATGTTTAATACTAAGAAAACAGATCGGAAACGTGAATCTTACCTGTGGTAGAAAATCCTCCCGCAGCCTTGTTCATCGTTCCTCGGCGCAACTGAGTCGATGGAGACGGACAGACCCACCTTTCTACTTCACATTATCAGTTTTCTGAAGCTGTCGATCCTTTTACAGCCTTCAGCCTCGGTTTACCAGATGTTATTCCGTGCGTTTGAGGATGGACTTTGGCCGCTGCGTGTCTCTCCCTGCCATGGCACCGCTGCGTCTGACAGGTACACTTTACGCACAGTGCCGTGCCGAGCCCAGGCGCCAAACAACTCCGGCAGAGGCTGAGCTCACTCCAGCCAAACCATTGGCTGCGGGAGACGCGCTGTAAACTCTATTACCGAGCACGGATTTGACATTTCCAAACTCTAGATGCCTTGCCTGGGCGTCTTCCTCCGTCCCAGAGTGTGTCATGTGCTGCTGCTGACTGGAGTTTTACGCCCCCCCTTGACCCTCCCAGCGGCGCTATTTGGTTTTGTTGTATAATCAACGTGCTTTGGATGTCTCCCGAGATGAAAAGTGAATTGTTTTAGATCACTTCCCACTGAAATATTGTAGGCTTAATACTAAAACAACTTGCTGTAAGAGGTTTTAGTCTTCCCCACTGACAACGCCTACTTGGTTAAACGCACAAAACTCACAACACAACACAACATCTTCTGACTCTTTTTTCATGACGCTCCTCTTCAGCTGCGCGAATTCTAGGATTAACCTCCCTCCCCTGCTTTCAAAAAGATGCCAGCTTACCTTAATTCCCATAAAGGCACATCCCTGAAAGGTGGATGGTTATAAATTGGTACTAAATATAGTTCAGGAATAAGCCACTATTAAATTCATTGCACATTTATATTTGATGAATATTTTAGACAAATCCCATGCATTTATTATGAGCCTGCCAATTTGGTTTTGCCTTTAACCCCACTCTGCTAAGCTGCTTATGATTCCATGCCACAATTTATCATTGTAAACACTGTTTACACAACATTAATATAGATGTATTTCCCAGGCAAGCAAATGAACGATATAATAGATCCTACACAGCAAAATTAATTTATTTTGATGTAACTGGAGAATAACACAGATGCTTTATTCAGAAAAACACAGTCATAGTTTAGACTCATGCTCAAAGTAAAAAAATGCCATGCAATGCCAAAAAATCTAAGATGGGTTTACAGCCACTGAACACTGGGTACATATCTTATTCCACTCTGCACTCTGTTCCACAGACTCATAAAAATGTCTGGAGTTAATAATGTGCAAGCCCAGGCTCTGTCACTTTCACTGGGAGATGCATTAAGGTGCTGATGGACACTTTATGGGGGAAACATGGGGCTGCATTTATAAGACTGGGCACATATGAGCTGCGTCTTTCTCCGAGTCACCTTGTGTTCATATGCACGACAGCAACGTGGGATAACAGCTCTGCCATCTCCGTGATGGATACCACTCCCTCAGGAGACGAGTATATTAGAAGAGGGGGTGCAGAGGGGACCAGAACCTGCAACCGTTTATCCTCTGTACATCTTGTCTCCCTCCATTAGCTTTCATCACAGCTTTCTGCGAAACATTGTCTAATGAAGATCAGTAGCACAAGGAAATCCATGGCCTGAAACTTCCAAATCAAGAATGTGGCAGTTAGAAGACAAAAACAGCAGCTCAACGGTGTCACATTTAGCATAGTTTATGAGAAGATTTCTCCTTGGACCAGGCTCTTGCCAGCCTTCTGTAGATGGACTGTGAATATTTATGGTCTTCACTGTGCCCCTTTCTTCTGCTCCATTTTCCACTCTATATTTAGCCGCTGTGTCACTACATAGCAGATGCACTATTTGTCAAGCATTCCCTCTAAGATTAGCGATTTTAAGAAACAAAAAGACTATTAAAGCTGAATATGCAGGTAGGCATTCTGTGCTCTTTCTTGTCTATTAACAAAGAGCATCTGAGGAGGAGAAAATGTTTTACAGTTACCTTTTATTGACTTTCCTCCACCTCTGTTTGATATCTCAGCCAACTCTGACACCATGAACTTTGCTAAGGTCCATTAACCAGCTTTAATCATTTAAACACTTTTGGGAATTAATCAGCCTAATCCGATTGGCAGAGAAAGTATCAAACCACTTAATTTGATCTGGCCTAGCCGGCTTTTGCAAAGAAAGGGGGGGATTTAAGCAGCTTTTCCCACATGGGCATTTGTGCACTACTTCCTGTTTGATTAAACACTTTAACTAAGCGTGTGCCAATACGTCACCTCTGACCACTGAAACAACCCATGGGACAGATGAAAAAAAGAACAGAAATACACTATTACATTTGCCTGAATACAGTCTGCTTCATCTTTGTATTATTCTGATCATGTTCATGCACTAGCAGCTCTATGTCAGGCGGTTTTCTGAGTCATTTCATTATCAGGTACACATCGTGCATCCAATGAAGCCAATCAGTTCTAATATGTTGTTTTTTTCCACTCATTATTATCTACTCGGTGCTGCCAGTGTTTACTGCAGACATCAGGTGCTGCATAAGAAGCTCATCCATTTGGGCGAGATGGTCAGCGTGCAGAAAACAGCAGGACTCGGATCCCTGCAGCGCCAGGTTCAGGCACAGGAACAGGAGGATGCTTGCTATATGGGAAGTTTTTGGCAGGGACGGAGGTTGGATCTCCTTCCAGACCTGAGGGCAGGCTGCAGGTCTCAAATCATGGCCAGAGACCTCCTCATATTCACCAGCTGACTCAGGCTTCTATGAGTTGGCTTGGGAGTGGAAAAGAACGTTACATTCTGCTGTTATGGGCAAAATAAGGTGTATGCAAATACGAGGAAGCGATGAACTTGATCGTAGGTAGGTTGTGTCAAGATGCTCGTCTTGAGGCAGCGAACTGAGCTTAAATGTCAACCAGCTCTACAAAAGCTCTTTTATGAAGCTTGGTCTGTTTACCATAAAACACCGCTATCAGGCTTCAACAGAAATAATCTCTGAGAGCGGAAACACACTTTAGTTATTTGTTAAGGTCTGACAGTAAAGTCAGGCAGTCTGTAGGGCATGAAAGGAAATAGATTTATTGCCCTCTTACATCCCGTAAATGAAAATTAGTTTGACTCCTCTGTAGGTTGTCATAATGAAAAAACATAATAGTCAGTGAATGCCAACATTATGAGAAGCAATTTCATTAAAGTGTTAGAAAGTTGCACAGTATGTGACTTTTCAAGGTCCTTCTACAAATGTCCAATCAGAATATTAACAGTGTGTGTTTGGATGTTGGCCCACATCTGTGTGCAGAAGGAATGGTTATGCAGGGAACCCCGAGGGACCAACAGAGGCTTTTGGCTTTTGCAGTTACGCAACACGTAAATGCAATATGTGTCGAATTAGCTGAAAGTGCTCCATCAGGGGAGGAGAAAGGTCAGAGATTGGCGTCCACATTTTCAGACAGAAGTACCACTTTGGAGTTGTATCCTTCACCTATAAGTGCACACGCCCTTAGCAGTGCATTAAAAAGTGCAAAGTGGGCAGCTTGGGAGAGTGGGAAAGCAAGGCTGCAGTAGTTAACGTCAGTCACTTTTGAATTTGGAATTCCTCTCGTTGAAGAAAACGAGGACAGCGGGGAGTTTCTCATCTTCACAGATCGCTGGCAATGGTACAGTAGCCAGCCGTTCCACTCCAGAGAGACACTGGGTGCAGATTAATGGCATCCTCCATGGTGAGATTTGAAAACTTCCATTAATGGAACACCAATGATAATTTATTTGGACAGCCGAGCGGCTTCTCCGTGAATAATGAAGTGGCCTCAAGATCATTAATATGATGGATTCCCTCTAATGTAGTGACGCTGTGCCAGGAGTCTGAGCAACAAAAAAAATCTAAGGAAAACATAATAGCTGTGTGCATTATTTACATTATTGATTTGCAGATTGAAAACAGTCATGATGTGATACTAAGCCTGTAGCCCACTTTAAGGGTATTACAGTTTTTAAGAAATAATACCAGGATTATCATTGAAAACAAGTGATTATTAGTGCTACTGAATAACATACTGTTAATCCAGTGGATCAGGCACTTCAATCACAGAAGTATTTGCAGGTACGTGATGAGTCAGCCAGTCATAACAGTCTGCAGTATGACTTGCAGGGATATGGTTTTATTCACAGTCTATCAGCCCAATAAGAAGGATTAACAATTAAATGTTCCCAGCCCTGCCAGAGCTGCCATCCCTGATGTGTCACAAGACCAGCGTGCATATGTTATAGCTCTCTCTTCCATTAAACCTATTAAACCATCTATTAAACATGGAGGATTTATCATTATTTCTTCAATATACTTCTGAGAAAAAACAGAGCTCAAACAGAAGCCAGATTTCCCCATCTGTTAGTGGTTGTGGGACCGCTGTGGAAGGGTTATAAATAGGTAATCGTTTAGGAGCCACTGCAGGTTAAAGCAACGGAGCCCGCCGAGGGCTGAGGTGACTCATCGCCCTGTCTGTTTGCATCATGTCAGTTACCTGGTGTCTGCACCTGTCACTGCACCCTGCACAACCAGCTCACAAACACTGACATGTACCCGAAAACAAGAATCTGTTACTGTTTGCATCATTGTCTAGAGTGCAAACACTGCACAAAAGGCTTGAAAGAAACTTTATCAGCCATTAAAAAAACAAACAATAGATATATAGTTGTCTGGGCTTGAAATGCTGCATCTTAACTTTTATTTTAGCCATATTATCGTCCCAAATGTATTGCTATTTTGGCACATGTAGGCTTTGAAGAAGATTGTGGTTTATTTACAAAAATCTGCTGCCTTTGTGTCTGCAGGAGCTTTGGAAATAAGGCTGTCCCAGAAATACTTATTCAGTACTTTTTATTTTTTGTCCTGCACACAACGTTTTGCTACAGCATGAGGAATAACTCTAAAATGCTGATATAAAGATTAACACATTGCATAATCTTCTGCAGTTTAATGTGCTTGAAAATCGCATCACGCCAAAATGGAAAGCGTAAAACTAATTATTCATTTCAGTAGTATTCCGTTCTATTGTGAAACCATCTCCTGTGCTCTGATATTGAATCAATAGTCACACAGTCCCTAATGTTCCTCTATAATGGTCCTCTCTGAGCTGTAATTTCAGGTGGGTTTATTATCTGAGGCTTGGCAGGCTGATGTTGGTGCCCTTATTTAAAAAGCTATTTTCAGTGCACACTGTCACATGTTATGACTAATAAACAATACAACAGGCTTCTGGATTCCTGTGGATGTCAAAAGGTCAGGACGGACTATTGGTGTGTCATCTCACCCCTCATTTTTAAAAGCCTTCAGCAGAATCACGGGAGAGCTTGTTCCCATGGTGAAGGTCCAGTATAGATATAGATACGATCACAGTTAAAAATCTACAATCTTCAACCGCCCAATCGTTTTCAGTCAATGGCAGCTCACAGTGGCTCCACAGGATAGTCTACATGTTGACCAGCCTTTTAAAGAATCTGTGCACATGTGCGTGGAGCCCCTGGGAGAGGACTCATCATCACTACCTACGGTGAAGAAAAATGAATCGTTGTAGCAGCTCGTCCATTTACATTCTCTGGTCCAAGGCCTTTTTTGCGACAGCCTATTCTGTGCCGTGTTTGTTTGGACATTTATCCTCGGACAGCTGTCAGCTGCAATCTAGTCAGCCTCTGGAAAACAATGCAGCAGGAGAGGAGGTGGCTGATATTTTTCAAATAGTCACACTGATTTATTAAAACATGTTCGGAATATTCTGATGCTGTCTAAGTAGAATAATAATTTGGTGTGGAAATTATGCACATTATGATTACTGAAAGCCTCTGTATGAGCTGATTTCACTATGGAAGAGACTTGACAACATGTCTGCTCTGTAATTGACATTACATTCCCTTGTTTCGCTGAATAATAGATGCCTTGCTATGCATAATTCATCTGAAATTCAGTATTTGTGCATTTTATTTTATTTTATTTTTTTTCTACCTCAGTTCACGGCTGCAGTTGTCACAGCTACTTGTCATTGTGTCACTTGTTTATTCTCGTCACCAGTGGAAAAACCATGGATACCTACAGGACGTAATGAGGACATCAGGACCACAATCGGAGCAATCAGACTCTGCTAGACCACTGGTACTCCCTTTTACTCCCCACCCCTTTTATCTAAATCCTACTCTCTATAGTCAATAAATACATGCATTTAGCTGAACTTTGCACTGCTGGACAGAAGGTTTATAATAAACTGACTGTTGCTGAGCACTGATGTTGGGCTGATGGGGACTGCTGGAAGTATACATATTTTATTGGCATATCCATATTTTATTGAAGTGCTCATTATGGTGAGTGATGGCTTGGATGGAGGTTTAATCAGGTCCTTTTTAATCTCTCACTCTTCTCATAATGACCTATTTCTTACTTGACCTTAAGTCAGAGGTGGACATGCAATTTACTGTGTGACTGCCGCTGTCAAGAAAGTTCCCTATAACATTCCCCTTTGGTGAGCCAGAAATAAAAATCCACTGTGAAAAGTGGATTTTTTTCAGTGATAGCTGGAAAACCCAAGGACTTCCCTCTCACCTCAAGGACTGAAACGGAATAAAGACTGTCAACGTTATAAATAACAAGTTGTCTCAGAGAGATTTTCACTTTGCAGAGTTTGCCATTACCTTCCTGTGTGAGCAGGTGCAGGTTTCTCCATGGCATTTTATTTCAAGGCTGACTTTTAAAAATACACAACTAACACAAGAAAAATCAGGTTACCTGGATTAAAAAACCTTTTAATCACTGAGCAGAACGTCCTCAAATCTTTCTGGCATTTACTGCCTACGTAATGCGCCTCAGTGCTGTATACACAATACATACACTATAAAGGGATTAGCACCAGTTAAACATTATGTAACTGAACAAATTATCAGCATGACAAATAGACTAGCTTCCACCTACAGTACAAGGTGTGTATGGTAGTCTATATAAGGGATGATAGTTTCTTAAAATAGGATGACAAAGTGACACCTAAGGTAACCATGGTTACCAAGTGTGAGGTAGAAGAAGAGGGAGGAGAGAGAGGAGGAACCTGTACAAGAAACATACAGTTATGTGGGCTCATACAACCACAAAGCCACAAGAGATGCCTTCAGTTTTTCATAGAGACACTATACATAGAGACTGCATCTGCATGTGTGAGTGTACAGTTAGACTTAGAGCTGCAAATCACACTTCTAAAAACAGAGAGTTCTAATACTGAAAGAGGAGCAATTTAATGGCCCTGCTCCATGTAAAGGTGGTTTTAACTGCAGGAATGCTTGCCAATTTTCTCTGGCACACAAATATGTGAGAAGCAGGAAATCACAGACACACTCGTGTGGGAAGAGGCACATTATTATCGGAAGTGTTTTATTGGTTGACAAGTCATTCGCTCCGCTAAAGCAGGATGAAATATTAGATTTGTCTGTACAAACCAAGCAGGGATATGCAAGTAGATGCACAGCAAATATGACTCATCTGATGTTTTGGTCAGCGTTATGGTGGAGTTATGTGAGCATTGGATAAAACCTGAGCTAAAACGGATAATGTGAAATAACTAATTAGCTCATTCCCATTATGTTATCATGTGGAAAAACCTGTTGTCTAACTTAACACTGAAGTCAAGTAACATATAATATTTTTAAGCTTCCGCTTGTGTTCTCTTTCTGTTTCCACCTCTTATCTTAATCGGTCAGCTTTGACTTATGTCTTCAATCAGCTGTAAAATACACAAAAAATAATGATCTTTCATCCAATTTGTTTCTCATCTCTTAGTTACCTTGTTAGATTTCATTATCTATGAAAATATTGGTTTTAATATTTTGATATGGGCCTCTGGGCCTTTTTTGGTCAGTATACCCTTGGATGTGCACTCTGACAGTCACCAACTCTAGACTGAATTGAACCCTGTTGAATTGAATTGAACCCAACTCTAGACTCACATGTCTGGACACGCCCGTCTTTGCTTGTTTTGTTTTTGTGCATGTATACTGGATAACCAGGCAATATAGGAATCCCCTAAAGCTCATATGATTGTTAGAGGAGCTGGTGTCAGTGTGTTGGCTGACAATTTCAGTTTTGGCTCTAATTATTACCTTATAATCTTATTTTTATAACTGGGTTTAAACTAACCCTAATAACACAAAGATCATAATTTCAACCAGAACATTTTATAATTTATTAGAAAAAAAAAAATTGTTGAAGTAGAGGTTCCTGACAAAGTCAAAAAGCCTTGATGCAATAAACTAATGTTATGTGGTTCTTTTATACATTTAAAACCTAAAATGGGTCAAACCTAAAACAAGAGGAAGGTTAAAGCACAGAATATAATGTAGCTGTGTGTTGAAGTGAGTCTGTATTTGAAATTAATGTATTTTTGAAGTAACTCTCCAGTGTTGGCTGTAAAATGATCATCAAATGATGCTCTGTGCTGTGTGGCTGTTGCGACCTTATTTTTTTTGCTCATTATTTTTTGTTTCTTTTCCTTCTGTCCACTTCCCACAATAGAAACTCTTGCAGGCAATTGCAACATTGCTCATACCAGTGAAGTCCAAAGTAACATTTCCTAAATTGATTCTTTTTGTTTAAATTTCACCTTGCACAAGCACAAAGCACTGCAGATGAGTTGAGAGAGGTAGCAACAAACCTATTTGCACAAACAACGGTGGCGTGGTCTGTCCCTGGGTTTGTACAGCACATTGCATCATTGACTGATTCTACAGGGATGTCAGGGTTTGAGGTTTTCTGACATGCCAGGATAGAGGTTCCCAGGCGATATGATGTATAAATGAAGAGCCGTGTCTGCACAGGTCTGAGCTGTCTGTTTGGATTATCTGTGGGTTTCCTCCTTGGTGCAGTCGGTGATGCAGGGGGGAAGGCCAGGAGTCAGTCATATTTTTTTGTACCTTGCAGGTCGATTGATTGGACCTTGTGAGCGTCTCCCTGACTCGTCTGGTCATTACCTCGCTGTGATTTCAAATAAATGGTTGATGCGCACTACAAGTATGTCTCTGTTTTGTCTGCAGATCAAATCAACTCCAATTTCTAACATCAAGAAAGAAAAGTGCACTATCTCTCATCTCCTATTATCCTGTTCTGAAGGAAGTGGAAGCAATGCTAATGGTCACTCTCCAGGGACACGGCCAGGGAGGAAAGCATCAAATTACATTAATCTGAACAGTTGGCTACTCTCTGTGGGTTGGCGCTCGCAGATGGCGGAGAGGTGTGTGTGATGTGTTTAACTTCGCCCAAGTTGACCCAAATTAACTTCAGCCCATCACACCGCTGACTCCAGGGATTGACAAGGTGATCCCTGATGGTTGATAGTGAAAAATAATTGCATTATAGTTTAGTCCGCATGCAAATCAGGGACAGGGGTTTTTGAAGAAGTCAGTAGCTGTTCAGGAAAAGGTAGAGTTGTTATTTTAACCCTTAAAGACCCAAACATCCCCTGTCAACCAAAACCATCAACTGAAGTGAATGTTTAATAACTGCTGATCCATTAATCTTATCAATACATTTAAATAATTGGCTTAAAATACAGTTTGTCATCTTTTTATGGTCATCAGATATGACCCATTTGGACGTTCAGAGGTTACCATGGTTACCATGGAAACACCATCATCTTTTACAACAGTTTTTCACCAGTAAAGCCCATGGAGTTGAATCAATAACAGTGGATATATAGGAAATATGTATAGGAAAATACCTGGTTTATACTGAAAAAACCTAAAATATAGAAGACAATGATAAAATAAATGGTTATAAATCATGTAAGAAAGGTTAAACAAAAGAAAAAAATTATTTGTGAAGTGATGCAAAAGTAGCATTGGGTCTTTATGGGTTAAGGCGATTCAAACCCATCCTTAACTGGTTCATATGCATCTCTAATGATCTACATATGTGACAGTGACAGTCCTGTCACTATGCCTCCGATTGATCGTGCGCCCTGGCTACTTGGCCAAGGGGATATCCCTTTGGCCGACTGGTTAGCGCACGTGACTGTCACCCGGGAGTCTGGGGTATGAAGCCCTCCTGGGCCCTCTTCGTCCTTGCCACATATATAATGGATATTCCATTACAGATTACAGAATACAGACAATTAAATTAAAAATTGCAATGATTTAAGTAAATTATTCAAAGTTATTACATATTTTAAAAACGTTCCATGGTGCCTTATATTATTAGTACATGTAACAAGCAAAACATGTCACTGATGTTGAAATGCATTCACTCTGGTATCATTTATGCCACACAACACCAATCCAGTGTCACAATAAAGGTCACAACACCTATTTCTGTCCAGAGAAGTCCAATGAATGCTGGTATTGTCGTACACAGAATATGTCTGTATCTTCAGGGAAGAAACCCCCACCCCCCCCCACTGATGTCCAAACCAGGTCCTTCAGTATAACCTCATGTTTTAGACACATAACGTTGTAGAACCAAGACCTGACCAACTCAACCGGCCCCAGATCATAACAGTGCCCCTACAGGCTTGTACTGTTGCCACTATGCATGATGGGTAATCGGATAATTCATCCTTCTCTCTTCTCACACTAATGCATCAGTGACTCAGGAGCAGGGTCAATCTGGTCTCATCAGACCACATGACCTTTTTCCATTGAAACGGTCCAATTTTTATGCTCTTGTTGCACCCTCAAAGGACATCTTTGGGTTTTTTTTTTTTTTTTTCAACTTTCATTAATTAAAGACAGTCCCACAAATCAGTACAGGCATATGTTGCTGTTTTGTTTTGTTTTTGTTTTCACATAGTTTCCATCTCTGCTACTCTTAACCCATAAAGACCCAGTGTTACTTTTGTGGCAGTTCCCAACTGATTTAGAAAAATATATATATGTTTTTACCTTTCTTAACTGATTTATGACCATTTTTGTTTATAAAATTATCCTCTGTATTTTGCATTTTTTGTGTAAATCATGTATTTTCCTATATTTAATTCACAGATCCTGTAGACTTTCATGAAAACCCAGAGTTAATTCAAAGTTAATCATATCAAAACAGAGAAAAACAGAAAAAAGTTACTCTTTCAGCAAAGATATTGCTAACTGAATGTAAAAACAAGTATATCCATTCACAAGTACATCCATCCACTGTTAATGATCCAACTCTATGGGTTTTATTGGCAAATCAGTGTTGTAGAAGTTGACTGTGTTTCCATGGTAACTATGGAGCCTCTGAATATTCAAATGGGTCATATCTGATGACCATGAAAAGATGAAAAACTGCATGTTGCATCAGTTATTAATATGTATTGATAGGTTTAATGGATCATTAGTATTAAACAGTTTATATCTGCAGATGGCTTGTGTCACCGGTAGCTGTTTGGGTCTTTATAAGTTAAAGGGGTAGTGCTTTTCTTAAAGGTAATAGGATGTCTCCCTTTATTCAAGGTACCTACACAGATATTACTTTAACTCTCTGTCATACCAAAAATATTGATTAACAAAATATCTATATGAAATACATGAAATGTAACTGTACACACTCATTTATTTATACTTCTTGCCAGTGTTGCTATACTCAAAGGAAACTGATGAGAAGCTGCAACCCAGTGCATCCATTAAAGTTAAATAACTTGTTGAGGATGAAACATATTAATCACTGTAGTAATTATTCAGTGGAAGGATCTCACTCATTTTCTGACTTAAACTCAACTTCTTTGGCTGAGCCATCTGTATTACCATTTACTGTTGAGGTGCAAGTACATGACTGCAATCACAATGTAGTGTTTCATCTGACAAAAAATGATGAGGACCCAATTTTTCATTGACCTTTTATTCTCTGCAGAATCAAGTTGTGAATTTACACTCCCACAGCAGAACATTGTGTTTTCATTTTGTTTCTGAATTTTGTTTGTTACTTTATGCCTTATCCTCTTCAGACACAAACAGTATCAGCAGAGAGGTACTTCTCATCAGCTCTGTTTTCCTGCAGAATGAAGTAAGTGAAAAATGTGACATAAATAATAACATAACTCAGTCCTCTGTTTGTGTGGGTGGGTCAGGTACTCTGTGTGCATAGCTTATGGAGAAGGTAAAGTGTTGAGCTATATTTTAAGTCAGGGTGCTATGGGAAATTATTATGCCTTGTATTTTCAGTGAAAGCAGGGCCATTTCTTGCTATAGGTGAACTGATAGCAAATGCTTAGGGCCTCCAGGCCACCAGGGGGTCCCAGAGCTGCAAGTTGAGTCTCATCTGAGGAAAATTAAAATGTCCTGTCTTTATCTGTAGCTATGTCATGTGTTTATTACATCCCTTATATACTTAAAAAATAAACATAGGATATAAAGAAGATAAATGCATCCATAAATATAAAATGATAAGCTGTGGCTGATGTTTTTGTGCCATTATTAAGTTACATTTGTTGGACCGCATCGTCACACAGTTAATGACGTAGCGGACTGCCAATGGGTATAATGGGAATAACTGATAGCTACCCACCTACCATCCCCGTTAGTGAGAGTATTAAACAAAACAAACGCTATATTGGCATCAAAAAGAATGTATCTCAACAGTTTTTGTATTTTCTTATTTGAAGTAACATTTTTTATAAACACTCAAAATCTGTTTTATTTATTGACATATAGAGGATTGTTATCTTCCTTGTATTATTGTTTTGTTTTTGTTTTTTTATTATTATTATCAGTCTAACATGCCTGAGTGGCTAAACTTAGGATGTTTAATTTGAACTGTAGCCTGTTTTGCTCACGAGGTGTAGTAGATCATGGCAACTTAGTAGACCACCTAAAGGGTTAGGAATCTCTTCATCATAATTTGATAAATTAGGGACCCCCAAACAACATCTTACTTTGGGCTCTCATGAAGCTAGAAACAGCCCTGAGTGAAAATATTGCATTCTGAGAAAGTAACCCCTGAAGGTTTAAGGAACTGTTTTGTTACCTCTTACTTTACTTGCAAATATATCATAATTCATAAATACATTTATTCCACTACCCTCCAACACTACACATTAACACCTACTAACAACGTTATTTCATTTATTTTCTCTCCATTAACTGCCGCCAACTCATTAAAACAAAAGCAGAAAAAGTACTGGATTACAACCTTTTGCTTCTGTCATGCAGTAACTATATATCTTCCACATTTTTTTCCTTAGATATTTGACCTTCAAAGAGAATCCAGAGTAGATGTGGTGTAGGAATGATAGCACCATCCCCACATATGACCTTTACGTGATGTATAGTCGCAGGGTAGTAAGTGATATTGATGGTTTTATGTCACGATGATGTGTCAAGTACGTATGTCACTTTATCCTCAAGGCATTTTGTGTAGGCTCTTCTGTACACATGGAAACATCCTCACATGGAGGGTCAGTGAAGGAGGCGGCTGACAGCGGTCAAACCACAGCAACCACCGGCCGCTTAAAGAGCCTGCTGTCCTTCATTAAAGTCCTGGGTCCGCTTCAGCGAGTCATGATGGAGAGGTGAAGGCTGGACGGGCTCACATTCTGTCATTACGTCTGGTCATTATCCATGGATGCAACTGAGGCCAAATGAAGCTCTGTTTAATGTAGTATGGATATTCCAAACCTCCCACCATCCAAACACATGCACCTTAAAACTTACCTGGTGGCTCTGAATTGCTTATATGTGTGAATCAGAATGAATGGTTGTTTATCTCTACTTGTCAACTTTGAGATGAACTGGTGACACATCTAACATGTTAACACTCTCACTTAACCCATAAAGACTCAGTGTTATTTTTGCAACAACTGCCAAATGAATTCTTCTCTCTAGATTAGATTAGCCTTTATTAATCCCACAGCGGGGAAATTCACTTGTACAAACACTCTAAATGTCCATATAAAAATAAAAATATCAATCACTATTATAAACAATGAACAATAAAACCTATGTGGCTCAATTATCAACAATATACACTAAAACCTAAGTAATAAACAATATACAAATAGATCTTAAATAATAAACAATATATACTAAATACAATATAAAAAAATGTTAAAATATAAAAATATTTTAATTTTTATTTACTCTTTTATTTAGTCTTTCTTAAGTGATTTATCACCATTTATTATTTTTTATGTTGTCATTTAAAATGTGGTATTTTCCTAATATGGAAAGTATTTACAATATGTTAAAACTTTGAGTAATTTACTTAAATACATTACATATTTAATCTAATAGTCTGTATTCTGTAATGGAATACCCATTATATGTAGATCATAAAGCCAGTTAAGGATGGTTTGAATCACCTTAACTCATAAAGACCCAGCGCTACTTTTGTATCAGTTTTCAAATTATTTTTTCCTATATATATTGCATTTCTTACGTGATTTATTGCTATTTAATTTACTATTATCCTCTATATTTAATGTTTTTTCGGTATAAATGAGGTGTTTTCCTATATTTAATTTATGATCATGTAGATGTTCATAAAACCTCATATTAAAGTTAATTGTCATAATATCACAGAGAGAAAAATGGAGGAAAAAGTGACTTTTTCAACAAATATATCATTAATGGCACATAAACCCAGTGTGTCCATTCACTGTCATTGATCCAACTCCATGGATTTTACTGGTGAATCAATGTTGTAGAAGATGACAGTGTTTCCATGGCAACTACAGAGCCTCTGAATGGCCAAATAGGCCATATCTAATGACCATGAAAAGTTGACAAACTGCATTTTATACCAATTATTTACATAGATTGATAGGTTAAATGGATCAGAAGTTATTAAACATTTTAGATCAGTAGATGTTTCTGGTCACCAGTGGTTGTTTGGGTCATTGAGTTAAAGAAGTTATATTGTGCTTTTTAGAATGTAATTTTGCATTTTAAAACATTTCCTTGTGGTCCACATAAACTGTAAATGCTATGTTTGGGTCTGAATTCTTCCTTAATTAAACTCCACAGGTCCATCTTCAAGTCCATTTTTGATTAATGAAATGAGACAGGTGGTTTTGAGCACTGGCCCTTTAAATACAATGACCCATTTCACCCCCTCTCCACTCCAGGATGTTGACTGCTGTTGTAGTTTTCAGGATACATTGCACTGGTCTAGTGTTAACAAAGAAATATAATTTGTAATTAATAATGGCAAAAACAGGAAACTGTATGAGGACGGTCTGAGTCAAAGTCAGAACTGGAGGAAGAAGACAGAACCGGTTGGTAGGAAGAACCAGTAAGAACCAAAACTTCTGATGCTAACTTTACCACGGTCACTCTCAAGTCCACAAATTAACCTGGGAATCCCTACAAATGCATTGTAATCTTAATCAGAATCAGAATAGCCTTTATTGTCATTGCACCAGAGCGGAGCAATGAAATTGGAGCAGTATGTCACCGGGAACAAATATTCACAAAAATAGGGGAGACAAGATGACACATTGCCGTTAATCAGAGTAGAGATAAGAGATAAGACATGATAGGAAGATGACAAAAAAAGAGATGAATAGAAATCCACTTTACAAAAGGAGATTCTGATCCATGTTAAAAAAAAAAACACATCGTTATGCCAGGCAGTTACATGTGACAACAGTGAAGACATAACACACACGACAAAATGTTCTCGGGGAGGGCCAGTAGAGGGAGACAGAGTACTGCTTGCAGATCCCGCAGGTGCGAGCCACCTAACATGGCGCATCACCATACAACATTGGTCCCTACGCGGGCGGAAATAAACATGAGGAGCATGGAACCGGTGGGAAGAGTCCTTGAGCAGGGACAAACAAGCCACGTGTTATAAATTCCAGCGATAAGGAGAGTTTGATTTGCGATGGAACAGAGACTGGCCAGTTATGGTGTTAAAGGTTTAGACATGCCTGTCGTAGATTGGTGTGGAGAAATATTAGGTTTAAATATACTTTAGATGTGTTTAAAACCACACCGGAGATTACCAAACAAGCTAGCGTAGCATTCACCTCTGGCAGTAAAAATGCCTGGAAATCACTTCTAAATTACTGAAATCATAATCGGACCAGCCAGTTAAGGTGTTAAAGGTCTAGACATGTCCTTAATGGACGGGTGTGTAGAAATATTAGTTTTATTATTATTAGTTTATTTTTTATTAGTGTAAATGTATTTTAGATGTGTTTAAAACAGAACCGGGAATTATCCGTATGGACTACAACCACCGCTGCTGATGTGACTCGGAGAGCCTTCGGCAAAAGTATTGATCTTGTTTGTGCAAATGTAGCAACGTAACTACTGATGAAATGAAAGAAACTAAGAAGAAATTAAAATGGGTTGTAGAAATCCACTCAATTTCTGCTAAAATGAATATAAAGATAGATCTGCATCACCCGGAGGGTTCAAACTCAAACTTTATGAACTATTAGAATCCCCAAATGCATAAATAAATGTGACAGTGGGCATGACACTGTGTCTCCCGTTGATCATGCACCCTGGCTACTTGGCAAAGGAGATATCCCTTTGGCTGACTGGTTAGCCCGGGAGTCTGGGGTTTGAAGCCCTTCTAGGCCCTCTTCGCCTTGACATAAATGTACCAAAGGATAAGAAAAGAGGGTTCAGCATAATATCACCCCCTTTAAAATCCCTCTAGAGGATTAAGCAGATATGGTGGTGCAGTGGTTAGCACTGTCACCTCACAGGAAGAAGGTCCTTGCTTGCAGGCCTTTACCTTAGTGCGATTGAATCTTGGAACCAAACCCCAAGATGTACTCCCAGCACCAGTTGGCAGGGTCTTTCTGTGTGGAATTTACATGTTCTCCTCAAGGAGGAGAACACCTCCCACCATCCAAAGATGGAAATCACCCACAGGTGTAAATGTGAGGGTAGATGGTTCTTCAGCTGTGTATGTCAAACCTGTGATGAACTGGTGATGTGTCCTGTGAGTACTCCGCCTTTGCCCATCTGTAGCCAGGATAGGCCCTGCAACGCTCAGGAGTGTCCATCTTGGAACAGGTGAATGAATGATATTCTGAACTAGAAGGGGTGGGGTTAAATAAATTGCAGTTCTTCCCACCCCTTTTCGGGCATGTTAATGAAACTGTTGTGCTCTTCTTCTGTCTAAGATTGTCTTGATTGCTGATTTTTGTATTATTATTAAAGTTTTCTACTTGTACACATATATATGTTAAATTTCATTGCATGTTTAGAATAAATCACTAAATCAATCAAACTATCAGGCAGGGGGATGTTGCATTCATATCCACCTCTACCAAAACCACCACAAAATTCTCCAGAGTCTCTCTAGGTAAAGTATGAATTTGAATTTATATCTGCATAACAGCATCAACAAGTTTTGTCACTGAAACCCAAAGTCAGACAGGAAATAGCACTGTCTAATAATATTCATATGCTGCATCAGTCACTAGTTTACACTATAGTTGTGTTAGCTTAGCTCTGTCAGACAGAAAACAGCCTTCGTCACCTTGATTTCCATGCATTTTGTTCTGTCAATGTCTGCATTTAAGAAACATTTTAACTATTAAACTATTAAACTATTTTAATTCTCTTGTTTGTATTTAGTTTTTATGGTTTACCATCGTATTATCCACTGTGAAGAATAAAGTTGTTGTGGACATCAGTAAGAAGCATGGACCCATTCAATAACCAGAGTTATAGCTACAGTGACTCAATACTCCCTCTAGTGGACACATACGATACAAATTGACCTAACTGAATAAAGTTCACATCTCTATACAGTGGTCCCTTGCTATATCGCGCTTCACTTTTCGTGGCCTTGCTGTTTCGCAGATTTTTTTAGTGCAATTTTGCATGCTTTTTTTTTTTTTTTTAACAGTGTATGAAAGCGGAGGGGCGAATTGCGAAAGGGTTGGCCTGCCATAAGGT
>JAPTGZ010110097.1:6650-16745 GCA_029814645.1 Fowleria isostigma | reverse complement strand
GCACAGAGGTCGATCTCTCTCTCTCTCTCTCTCTCTCTACCTCACTTGTTCCCACTGTCAAACACAAACACACACACAAACAGCTCTTTAGACGGGCGCTAATCCCAGCCCTGAGGCAGGCTTAGGCAGGCCCGGGTAGCCCCGACCAACACAGCAGTCGACGGAACAGGCAGAAAAAATCTATAGGGAAAGGCTTGAGGAAGTTTGAACTTTGGAACAAGTTTCTTATCCCTTTTACAAAGTCTGATGAGTGAGCAGAAACTTGTAGATCTTTTTGATTGTAACTGGGAACAAGACAGAGCTAAGAATAGAAGCCTGGGCTATGACCCGGTTCTACTAAAGGACCGTAGGACCAGGTTCGAAGAGCCTCAGTTACGTGTACTAATTATATGCAACCCAGAATTTTGTGTGAGGGGTTGGACCAAGTTTTCAATGTTTAGATGAGGATTTAATGAGTGGTATCCATGGAGACAGTACACTGGAAACATACACCAGCACTCATTTAACAGTCCACTACAGTGATCCAGATACAAGGAAATGTAGCCAGGAGTTTGGTCATTACAGGCGTTACAGGTGTAAAATGAGTCTGTGACACTTTGAAAGAGGAGTTTTTGATTTGCTGCCACAGGGTGGACTTCCTTCAACCTTCAGTTTTCAATGCCGAATAACAACAGTGCTCAACTCAGTGGATAGAGGTTTAGTGATACGCATCTGGGAGGAGTTCTCTGATAGCATCATGCTGCCGGTGGTGGTTGAACATTTGTAAGACAGGAAATAAAAGTTGATTATGAGTAGAACCAAAAGTTCTTGGCAGGAGTTTTCTATTGCTTTTCCTTGTTAAAATATTGTGTAATGAAATCGGTTTATTCTTTTTGAGTAACCGTGTATCTGAGAAAGTATAATTTTAGTCCCAGATTTAACCTGTTTTCCTGATAGTACCATAACATGTGTCATGTATTAAACATATTCAGATGTCTGGTGTCATTAAATCTACAGATAATCAGACTACAGTGATCCCATCGACAAACACACATAGACACAAAGACATAAATCTGTACATATGTCCATCCAAATCTGTCCTTCTGTCATACAGACTTTTTTTTTAAATTCTCTTTTTACTAGGGTTTTTCATGGTTCACACTGACTTATTATAATAAAGAATCATGGGTGAACATTGGAACCATTTAGTATCAACACTTCAAAAGTTACTATCCATCAAACTATGGAAGTTTGATTGGAACACTTGTTTTTATGTTAAATATGAGGTCACAAACCCTTTTTGAAGGATTAATATCTCCAAAACTAGTGGAGATATTGGAATAAAATTTTGCATAGTAATGATTAGTAACAAGGACATTAAAAAAAAAAAAAAAAATGAAGCAAATGTGACACGGTCAGGGGGGAACTGTCTCTAAAATTTGGTGCAGAATTACTCTTACATTTTTTTTTCCCTGCATGTGAACGCCCCATCGTACATATTCATAATGTACTGAGTGGATGCAGATACACTATTGTGCACCTTTGAAACATGCATGTGGTACCTGTGGCCCTGGGGGGTCTGTTTCAGGACAGTGTGGTTCCGGTGCAGACGTGGTCTGACTCCATTTGTACTGGATCTATTAATGTATTCAGCAGTGAAGGAATGCATGTATTTAATCTGTGAAAGAGAGGGTTCTTCAAACTCTCCAAATGTGTTTTTTTTTTTTTTTGTTTCTTATTTTGCATTCTTTCAGCAGGATCATTGAGGTGGAAGAGATTTTTTTCATTCTTTCTTTTGGTGAAAATAGTGAAGCTCAAAGTCGGCTTCATCAAAGATGGCCTGGGTGGAGAGAGGCAGCATTCCTCCTGTTGAGAGAGGAAGAATGGAAGAACCCAAAACAGAACGAAAGAGGGGAAGAGAGTGAGACACCCCAATGAGGAAGCCTTAGAATGAATACGGGGGGGTACAGGAACCAACATAAGGGCTTAACATCTGTGGCGGAGGGGGTGGGGGGTGGGGGTGAGGAAGTAGCACCGAGTGGTGGTGGTAAAAGTTTGTTTTCTGGTGTTGGATGGTTGTGTTGGGGTGGGGGGTGTTCAGACGCACAGACCGTTATGCCGAAACAGGAAGGGAGGGGTACAGAAGGGGGAGGGCTCTTAACCGACCTGCTTGAGATGTAAATTAGTCCCTGTTGCGAGCCAGGCCTGAGGCGCGGGTCGCCTCTTTTCATTTGTGTACATGGAATATCCATGGAAACCCCACTGAGCGCCATTCAGATTCCAGCAGTCTGGGACAAGTCCTCCTTTGGCTGCATGGGTCTCTAAGGGGCCCATGCATGCTTGCATTTGTGCTTAGGCGTTTGTGTGCGTATGCATGTGTGTGCATCTGGAGCCTCTTCTTCTGCCGCTCTTTCTGCTCTTTTGGTTTCAGTCTCCAGTGATATTTGGGGCATTGTAACTAAACTAGAAAGAAACTTGAGTTTGCATCCTATCCTGGCAAATTAACACACAACTTGGACTGCTCGTTGGTTCAAGCTCGCTCCAAGTTTTTCCCACTGCTGAAAATTGGCAGTATTGTTTCAAGACAAGACCAGTGTTTTAGCCTCAGAATCTGCAAACAGCTGATCCTTTAGGCTTTGATTGTTGACATTTTTTCTGTTTCTCTCTTTTTTTATTATTGATAGTTTATATGTAGTAACGATTAAGGCTGCACAATACTCGTATATCACGATGCAATCATATATACATACTGTATATATATACATATATATATATATATATATGTTTATTTATTTTTATATTCTCTTTCTATTTTTCATCCATGTGGTACCAGTGGTTTCCTTTACCTCTAACATGTTAGTTTTTCTGTATATGAAGTAATGCTACTGATGCTGTTGAATGGAAGTTTATGTTATTAACATTGAAAAGATGTGAATATTTTCACATTAACACAACTTTGTTCAAGGCCTGAACACTTATATTTATAGATTTTATTTGTTTATACAGTATTTAATGGACTGTAGTTGAGTTAATGCTCTCCCATGGCAGTACTCTGCTACTTTAGTTATTATCAAATACATGTCATTGACACATTGTTCTATGTGAATAAAATGACTAAATATGTGTTTGTGTTGAAGGTCTATGGTTCAGCATCACCAGGTTATTGAACACAACTGGGTCAATGATTGGACTAGGACAGGATTTAGTCTGAAATTATAAATAATTGAGTCACATACAAACAATTGGATAATTTTAACATCGTTAAGGAATGTTTTATTACATAAAATTGGTATTTCTTCAGGTGAATGAAAATATCACAGTATTATTGTTATCACATTGCTGTGAACTCATATCACATGTTTTGCCAGCATCGTGCATCCGTCGTGATAATGATAGTTTAGGAGTTTATGTGTCTTAGGGATCAAACGGTAAATCAGCAAGAAGACTGGGTTAAAGGTTTCAAAAACGGGTATTTATTCACCCAACAAAGTTCAAAGAATAATATAAATCAAATTTACAAAGATTTAGGCTTATAAAAGAGGTCAAAAATAACATAACTATACTCAAAGAAACATAACTGAGACATGAACTAAACAAACTGACCTCTCATAATGACACAAAGGGCGAACATATATACTGGCTTGACCAAACCATATGACACAGAAGAGGAAAACAAAATGGACATCTAACTATAACTGAATACAGAGAAATCTAAACTAAACCCAAAATCCCCCCATGATGTCATTGTCTATGGAAGAGTCCTAATGAGAGGGCAGGACTATTTAAGACTGCTGCACCCTTGGCCATGCATTTTTTCCAAATGAGGAAGGACTCCAGCCCACACGGTAATTCAAACAAAAGAAACAAAGGATTAATATAACAAGATGTAACTAAACAATATGAATAATTTTGTAACCCTACAATGTTTTTATGTGTGCACTCCATAAAAGCAGTGTAGATTAAAATAAATGCAAAATGAACTAAACCGTGTATGTCAAGTGATTAAATGTGTTGTTGGCTGTAACTGAAATGACCAGGTGGTGATGATTATGAACTAAAAGTAACTGAAAATGAGAATATGGTGTGTGAAATGATAAACCAGTGAGGTGGATGTGTGGTCAAACTAACCCTGTGTGGCTGCGACAATCACAGTGTGGCAGAACTATAAAGAACTATGTGCCGTTAATTCTAACCACATATTTTTTTAATCAAATCCACTGTATCCTCCGAACTCCTAATGATTAAATTCACATAAAAACACTGAACATACTGGAAGTGTAAGCTGTGTGTGTAGATGTGAGCATTAATTCAAACTGATAGAAATCAGTCACTACGGAAAAACAACACAGGATGTTGATTTTTATTGCACACATTTCTGACTGAGATAAACATCAATAGAGGGATTTGGAAAAATTAAAATAACCAAAATTTGTTCTGATCAGCGTAATAATTGATCCTAAATTTGTATCAGAGACCAGCTTCCATGATTGACAGGTGCAGCAGCTAAACGGACAGATGGATGTGTATGACTGTGTGTGGGAGATGAACTCATATTAAAGATATTTATCACAGACAGCTCAGAATGACACATGCACTTTACCTCGCCTTTTATTTATTTGATTTGATTGTATTACGTATTAATATGGTTTGGTGATAGTTCTCACCCGTGTACGCGAGGGTTTGATTCCCAGCCGGTCCCAACCCAACATGTGATTTCATGTTGCCAATTTTGTATTTTTTTAAGGATTTAATATACATAAAATGGGGAAAAAAAAATGTTATCAACAATTCATAAAGCAGTAATTATGTATTATTAAAATCAAAACCTCTGTTCATCTATTGGTGCAAATATTAAACATTTAGTGGTAGTACATCATGAATATGTGGGAAGAATTAACTTAAGTAGTTTTTGACACTTTCTGAGATGATATTAGCAAGTATGGTAAAAAATAAAAATCTAGAAATTAAAAAATAAGGGAATACAATATATTTATTCACTCAGTCATTTATTTCTTTATTATAATCTTTTTGACTGAGGGAGGGGGATTTTGGAAGAAAAGTCAAATTCTTCTTGTATGACATCTTGCTGACATGTATTTTGTACTAATTTAGGACATAATATTGTATGCTTGACTTTGTGCTAAGGCTATGTTAAATGTGATGTCTTTGTGATTTCACGTTGGCAATTTTGTACTTTTTGAAGGATTTAATAAACATAAAAAGGAAAAAAAAGATCAACAATTCATGAAGCAGTGATTATCAAAATATTAACCTGTATAAATATTATCCTCAGACTATTCATAAGTTTAGAGGATTTTTATGTGTATTATCTCACCTGGAACATGTGTTTTGTGTATTAATTCGATTTGCACTGAAAACAAAATCCCCAAACCCTCAGTGTTGTCATGTGTTGACTTGTAACCGCTCCAGAAACCCTGAATGGTTTTAGCGTCGTCGTCAGCCACACTAATACTTCTGAGCAGATTAGTGGCATCTGAGTCGGTCCTGTAGTCCAACCACCAGTGTGTTCGGGGGGAAGGGGGGGCAAATGTTATCTCTTCATCAGACAGACAGCGTCTTCATAGTGGTCGAACCGTACCATGTTGGGACGAAGGGTGGACGACGACCAGAGGAAGAAGCAATGTCTGAGATAAAAATATCTTTCGGAAAAAGGAGAAAGCCTGCTGGTTGATTTTGAATGACAAGGAGTTTGAATAGTGAGGGGGTCAAAGGTCAAGCTGGCTCTTTTTAGAGGCGGGAAGGGAGAGAGGGGGAAGTGAACGAGTGTGAAAGCAAGACATGAGAATGCGCATTGTGATGGAAAAGTTCCAGGGACAAAAGAGGCAACAGGCTGAGTTTGGCATTGCATTGAGGAGACAGGCCCTCCTTTGTCTCGCACCTCCTGGTCAGGAGGCCTCGCAACTTTCATTCTTCCCTCAACCCCACCCCCCAAACCCCACACCTCTCCCCCAATTCCAACGAACCAGTTCCCCTGCTCGCCCTTCTGAAAAGAAGTGAAAGGGAAAATGGAGCTTGTGAACTTGGTTCGTGAACGTGCGGTTTGGGGTTGATTGAGCATCCTCGTCAGGATTATCCCTCTCAAGGCAAGCATGCAGATTGGCAACAGCTAAATATCTGATTTTTCCTGTTGCTGCAACTTAATTGGCCCTGAGAGGTTAATAAAACACACTGTTTTAAGCATTTATTATTTATAATAATGAGATTTAATGGGCAAAAGAATTGGAAAAAAAAAAAACATTTTCTGCCACTTTTATTGCAAAGAAAACATGAAGACACTTAGGCGGCCTGTTACAATATCATTCCTTAAAGGGTTATAAGTGGGACTCCTTTAAAATGGTGACACTGGCCACGTCTGCAGAGTAACATCCACTTGTTTTGTTTTTTGTTTTTTAAGGCTTCACTGGGAACCTTTGCCAGATCGACATCGATGAGTGTGCGAGTACGCCGTGTAAAAATGGAGCCAAGTGCACGGACGGACCTAACAAGTACACATGTGAATGCACCGAAGGTAAAGGAGTTCAGGGGCCACATTCAGCCCAATGACCTTTGATCTGTTCAGCGTCACAGAGGATTCAAACATATAGTATTAGTGTCATATGTACAGTATTAGTAGAGCCCACTGGGACAAGGCTCTGCTGAAAAATACAATACCTTCTGTTTAGATCATCCAGTAGAGCTTTTTTTAACCCACAAAGACCCAGTTGACATTTGGGACACTTCTCAAATTCATTTTTCTCTATATTTAACCGTCCTTAAGTGGTTTATCACCATTTATTGTAATACTATCCTCTGTGTTTTGTGGGGTTTTTTTCAGTGAAAATCAGGTATTTTCCAACATAATTTACTTATCATGTAGGTGCTCATAAAAGTTTACAGTAAACTTGAGGATTACTCTATCAAAATCAGAGTAAACTGAAGAAAAAGTGACATTTTCAGCAAAATCTCATTAACTGAACATAACCCCAGTGTGTCCATATATATGTATGTTTATATTATATATGAACATAACCCCAGTGTGTCCATATATATGTATATTTATATTGTATATAAACATAACCCCAGTGTGTCCATATATATGTATATTTATATTACATATAAACATAACCCATGTGTCCATATATATGTATATTTATTTATTTATCTATAAAAATAACCCCAGTGTGTCCATCCACTGTCATTGATCCAACTCCATAAGTTTTACTGGTCAATCAATGTTGATGACAGTGTTTCCATGGTAACTATGGAGCCTCTGAATGTCCAAATGGGTCATATCTGATGTCCATGAACAGATGAATAACTGTATTTTACATTAATCATTGACATGTATTAGTGGATCAACAGGATTAAATAGTTTCTATCAGTAGATGGTTTTGGTGGATGGTGGATGTTTGGGTCTTTATGGGTTAAATATAGAGAACATTTAATCTAGGAACTGACACTAACGGAGTGCTGGGTCTTTATGAGTTAAATACCAACGCACACATACGGTGCGTGCACTGAGTACCAACCATCTCCGATCTCCAGATGATCGTCTGCTTGACTGGTTTGTCTGGTGTTTCTCTGCATATGTTCTGTTTATGGTGGGGTGAGCCTCTGGGTTGGTCCCTCGCTGCCGTCGTCAGGCTCTGGAACACTGGTTGGTGTGTGTAGACATGTTTGTTTTCTCTATATACCTGCACTTACACTCAAACACCGAATTGGGATCAATGAAGCTGCCATGTTATTGGTGCTTGGGAAAAGCCAGCTGCTCAGTAAACAGTTCTTATTTGACTCGGCCTGTAGTAAAAACCGCCCGTTGAGCCGAGCGTGAATACAACCGGTCTCGTAGACTCGTGTGCACCTTTGCTGCTTGCGATGTGATGTATGATTTAGTAGAGGAGAATGAAGCCAGCGTTGGACCCAGGGGAAATAGAGTCCATTGCTTACTTTCTTTCAACTTGGCAGGACATTCCCAGAACTGCTGCGCTCTTTCAGGCCAAACTTTGCTTGTTAGTTTTGAGTTCGAGTGAAAAGAGAGACGAGGCTGCTGTTTCTGACAGACGAGCACCAGGGGGAAGTGATCTGTGAGGTGAGGCGAGTGGGTGTTAGCCTGAGCCGCGGTTTTGTCAGACGGAGCTACTGTGAATCAGAGCGCAAGAGGAACTGAGCAAATATGAAAATGGAGGTGGTTTTCCGACTTTGTTTTGTGGCGCATCGGCCTAGTTCAGTGTGTTTGAGAGGGTTCCTGAAGGACACACGTGATCAACTTTAAAGGCTTCAATTAAAGGGTGATTTTGAAAACATGGGATAAGTGGTATGAAAATATGCTATGAGGGTCACATTTGATGTCGCCGATGATGAAGTACGGTCGATGTGGTGGAGTGGCCTTGCAGCTACAAGGTTCCAGGTTTGATTCACCGTCACTCTGGAGCCTTTCTGTTTGGACTTTGTTTCTCCACACCTCACAGGTTTCCTCCAAGTCTTCCAGTATCCCTTGCAATTGAAAACAGGTGCATGTAGATAAATATACACCCCACCCCCCGGAAAAAAAACAAAAAACTACAATGGCATATTACTGCTCCTAATGTGCTAAGTGCTTATGCTAACTGCTAATGCTAGGTGATGTGCATGTGTATTATGATGTGTGCAGTCTGGATTTAACCCATAAGGACCCAGGGTGACATTTGTGACACTTCACAATTTAATTTTTATCTATATTTAACCGTCTTTAAGTAGTTTATTACCATTTATTGTAATATTATCTTCTATAGTTTGTGGTTATTCAGTGCAAATCAGGTATTTTTCAACATTTAATTTACTAAACATGTAGTTGTTCATTAATGTTTAGAGCAAGGTTGAGGATTATTTTATCAAAAACAGAGAGAATGGAAGAAAAAGTGACTTTTACAACAAAATCTTTCATTAACTGATCATAACCCCAGTCATCCACTCTCATTGGTCCAACTCCATGGGTTTTACTGGTCAATCAATGTTGGAGAAGATGACGATGTCTCCATGGTAACCACAGAGCCTCTGAACATCAAAATGGGTCATATCTGATGACCATGAATAGATGAATAACTGTATTTTACATTAATTATTGACATGTATTAGTGGATCAACAGGATTAAACAGTTTCTGTCAGTAGATGGTTTTGGTGGATGGTGGATGTTTGGGTTTTTATGGATAAAAAAAAATTGAATATAAAGAAAATTTAGTCTAGGAACTGACACTAATGTAGTGCTGGGTCTGTATGGTTTAATAAAATGAGTTAACCATTACCATAAATAAACAATATTCAATCAAAACTGTAAAAAAAAAAAAAAAAAACAGTGGTAACTAATGTTGTGAAGTAGTTGGTAATCGTGGGGACTGTGTTAAAGAAAGCATAGTTTATTTCACAAGCTCATGTACTCCATGTACAGTGGCAATTTCAGATACATGTACAATAATCAATACTGTTCATATACATCTCATACATGTGTACACAGACATACATGGAAACAATGCACACGTACAAAAAAACAAGTAGATTTGTAGAACATGTATATAAAACTATATAAATTGAATTATACTGGAAGATTATTCATGTAGAAATACACAGAAAGTGTACATGTAAAAAAAAAAAACTACACAAGGAACATACACAGATGTGTCCATTGTAAGTGTACATAGATATAGTAGTTATATTACAGAACATTGTGTGTACATAGTATATAACATATCATCCTACAGCAGGAGTCCCCACTCCTGCTGTAGGATGGAGTGTGGCTGTGACTCCAAAGTTTAAAGGTTCAACATATAAGATTTGTGCATGCTGGAGTCAGTGCTGTGATGGAAATGGGGCGTTCATTTTCATTGGCTAACTATCTCTAAGGTAATCACTGTCTCAGTCCGCCACATCCATCATTACAGCGGGTCGGGGGGGGGCTCTGCAGTGACGCTAAGCCTGTTGTAGTGAAGAGGGAACTAAGCTGAAAGACGAAGCTCTCAATTTACTGGTCAACTACGTTCCAACGTTCACCTATGGTCATGAGCTCTGGGTCATGACCGAAAGAATGAGGCCGCGACTACAAGCGGTTGAAATGAGTTTCCTTTGCAGGGTGGGCGGGGTCA
>JAPTGZ010109716.1:0-16750 GCA_029814645.1 Fowleria isostigma | reverse complement strand
GTGAAACTTTTCTGAGGAGGAACTCAAAGGTTAAGGGCGAAGGCGGGGTACACCTTGGACATTTCGCCAGTTCATCACAGTGCTGACATATAGAGACAAACAACCACATGGACATTTATATCAATGGAGCAACTTAGATTAACCATTTAACTAATCAGTGCATGTCTTTGGATGGTGGGAGGAAACTGGAGTACCTGGAGAACACCCACACAGACACGGGGAGAACATGCAAACTCCACACAGAAAGGTCCCACCAGCCATGGTGCTGGAATCGAACCTCGGACCTTCTTGCTGTGGGGCACAAGTGCTAACCTCTGTACCACTGTGCCACTGTCGTGCCACCCCCTAGTTGAAGTATCAGCTCAAGCTTTTTACTCAAGTAAAAGTGTTGAAGTACTGGTTTCAAAACTACTTAAAGTACAAAAGTAAATGTAAGGGGGGGAAAAATGCCATTAGGATAAAAGATTAGGCAGTGCCACAGGGGCCTATAGTGCACTACCCCACCTCCCCAAAAAAACATTTTTGTAATGGCCATTATGACTAAAATGTTAATGTTGAATAATGTGGAATGCACTAGACTACCTGTTTTAGTCCACATACATGCCCACTGAGCATGAAGACATTCGAGTCCAATGCAAATGTATTAAAGAACCACATATGTGTACTACTGAGCATTAACATGTGTTTCATGGAGCGGAAGATATAATGACCAGTTGAATATAAGAATTGGAATAGTGCAAAAAGTCAGGTGCGATGGATCATGTGTAAACCAATAGGGTGTCGGAATGGTGTTTATACTTCTCATTCAACCATATTCAAATTCTTTCTATCCAGATGATGTGATTTATCTGGGTGTTTTTTTTAAATGAATGCAGCCGGAATAAAAACAAGCTGACATGAAACAGGAGTAAGGAGGCTATTTTTAAAATGCAAGGAGTAGAAAGTACAGATAACTGTGTGAAAATGTAAGGAGTAGAAGTAAAAAAAAAAAAGATGATTATATTCATGAGTGTTTTATATCATATATATATATGTTGGTTTTTTTTTCTCTTATTATTTGCATCTAACTGAGAACTACCTCTAAGGAAAATGTCATTATGTGCACATAATTATTCTTGAATCTTGAATCTAAAACGTCAGCTGAAAAATAATTACTCTACTTAGGTATAGATTTCTACTTAAGTACACCAATTTCTACTTAATTAAGGTACCAAATTTGTACTTTTATTTGACACCTCTGGTTCTGATGCTTTATCATTTACACTAAGTTTGGCCCGAGAAAGCCAGCCTTAATATTTTTACAGATCATCCTCTGGCATCTTTAAAGGACATTTCACTAATGGCATCCTACGTTTCTCCAAATGTGAAATCCTAAGAGGTTATAGCTATGTCTCATTAACAGTAACAGTAATAACAGGAGTCATTATAGTGGAGGTTGTACAGTACTGTTTGTTGCGGCCAACAGGAGGCGCTACACTATTGTAATAACTTCATTGCAGCCATTAAAAGAAACATGAATCATTTAGCTCAGACTGACATTCACACAATCTACATTTTAATTCATAAAACTGATTGATGGTTTAATTCTTATCTTGTGCACGTACAACGTTCAACCATTATGACAGCAGTTGCACTGGTCAAACATTTAATTGGAAGACGACAGGTTATTTTTTAATGTTTGGTCTCTTCCAAGCTTGTCAAATAAAATCTGCCACATAAAAGTAAAAGGTTCCCTTCTTTAGGCACAGTTGAAGTTTTCAGAATCCTCCTGCCAAAAGAAATCAACATGAATGGAAGATGTTTAGCCAAAATGTAGAGCACTGAGTACTAAAAAACAGAAATGAGGCTTGTTAAATGAAATCCGTCTTCCTCTGGAGTGACATTAAACCATGCAGTCTCTACAAAAACATTTACATTCAGTTAACTACCCAGATGTTTAAAGAAAAGCAGCCCAGGGCCATGAAGAAGTGTGACTTCTGTTTTTGGTGAATATAAAACATCATGACTGTTTCATACAGTGATATTTATGGCTGTATATTTTTGCCTTTAGGCTGTGAGTTATCCAAACCCAAATAAAGACGTGTCAATACTGGTGAAATTATGTTCTGGCGTACACAAATAAGCTGACTTCTTCATGTGTTACTGGAGCTATGCTGATGAAGGATGTTCTTTAAATGTAGATGCAACATCCACATGAAAACAAGAAAGCAATCAATAACAGAGGAAGACATTTGAAAAACACACCTCTACCTTTATTCAAGAGTTATACAAGACGAGATACATGTACAGTATATACAAAATATCAAAAGAGATCATAATACAAATATTTATTTCTATAAAAACCTGCATCATGTTACAAAAGTAGGCCAGCTTCTTTAGATTGGCTCCAAGTCAGCCATTATTTTCTACTTATGAAAGATGATATTAATAAACCAGGGTGTGAGGTTATTTTGAAAGACATGCATGTGCCAAGCATGTATAGGTTACCTACAGTATGTAAACTAATGCCTCTCTGCCTGTTAAAGTATGTAGTATGTGCAACAGCATTTGTGTGGAGGTTTTTGTGTACACTTGCATGCACGGTGTTGAAGATGCGACTTACATGCGACATTATCAGCTCTGGTCTCTTATTATGTGTGTTTCATTCTGTTATGAGTACAAGACAGGTCATTAAATCCACTTTTTACTTCATCAGATTAAACCTGCTCCGCTACACTTCACATTCAGCTCTGTTGTACTGTATTCTTCCTCTTGTGTTCTCTTTTTGTTTCCATCTCTTATGTTAATGGGTCGGTTTTGACCCCATGTATTAAATCAGCTATAAAATACAATACACTAAAAACAATTATCTATCATCCAGTTTGTCTTTCATCTCTTGGTTACTTTGTTATTCTTCCTTATCCATGAAAATACTGGTTTTAATATTTTTGATATGGGCTTCTGGGCCTTTTGTTTTGTCAGTATACCCCTAAAAGTGCATTTGACAGTCACCAACTCTAGACTGAATTGACTTCACATTTGCTTGTTTTTGTTTTAGTGCAGGTATACTGGATAACAAGGCATAATGACAATCTCCAAAAGCTCACATGATTGTTAGAGGAGCTGGTGTCAGTGTGCTGGCTGACAGTGCACTTATGATATCAGTTTGGGCTCTAATTATTGCTTCATAATCTTATTTTTAAAACTGTGTTGAAACTGATCCTAACAACACAAGGGTCATAATTTCAACATTCTATGGTTTAGTGAAAAAAAATAGTTTGTATTGTTTTGTGAAAATAGAGGTTCCTGACAAATTCAAAAAGCCTTGATGCAGTAAAAAATGTTATGTGGTTCTCTTATGCATTTAAAACCTTAAATGGGTCGGTGCCGAGCCAGACATAAGAGGAGGGTTAATTACTAACGCAAAGGAGTACATACTGTATTCATTAGCTGAATGAGTAAATACAGCATCTTTTGATTTCTACCACCTGGCTGTAACAGACACACACACACACACACACGCACGCACGCACGCACGCACACACACACACACACACACACACATAGACGTATCCTTTACTTTATTGCAGAGATTTTCAAGATACAGCAATATTTCTCCGTCCAGCAGCGACCAAATGAAAGTCCCAGTGTTGGATACTGGCAGTGTTGGTGCTTGTGTTGGTTACTGGCGTTTCAGACAACTGTGTGGAACGCACTCAGCCTGTTCCTCCAGCTCAGGGCAGGGGTTCCCGGAATTAGCAGGCCGCAACAGGATGTAGCGTGTACGGTGGCGAACACCGCCTCTGGAGCATGGACCCAAACACAAACCCCATGAAGACCAAAGAGACACTTCACAGTCAAGTGGCGTTGCTGTGTTGGAAGGAGAGAAGTGACAAAAAGAATATATTCATCATAGAGACAAAGAAAGAAAAAGGATGTAAATGCATAATCCGTGGCTAAAACTGCTTCTACTACTGCTGAGAGTAGACATGACATAAATATGTACTCCAGATAGTGGCCTTTCTATCTCTAAAAACTATGCTTTGACAGGATTTGTCATCAAGCCATTTAATTTACATGAACTATATTTAAGAAATGAATTACATAATGAGCATATAACTGCCTTAAAACCCCAAACACAACATAAAAGTGTCTTCAGTCATATTAGAAGTCAACTGTTAAATATTACATTTGATATATTAGTGCATATTAAGTGTTTGACATCGAACAACCAACGGTGACCAAAAGCATCTACTGATCTAAAATGTTTAATAACTGTTGAATTACTAATCCTATCAATACATGTAAATAATTGAGGTAAAAATCAGATTCTCAACTTTTTATGGTCATCAGATATGACCCAGTTGATCGTTTAGAGGCTCAGTTGTGAACATGAAACACCATCATCTTCTCCAATATCGATTCACCAGTAAAACCCAAGGATTGTGACAAATGACAGTAGTTGGAGATGTTTGTTGGAGATGTATATTTTGCTGAAAAAATCACTCCTTTCTCAGTTTTCTGTTTATTGATATAATAACCTTTGAATTCACTCCGAGCCTTTATGAACATTTACATGATCAGTAAATTAAATATAGATAAATAAATCTCTACACAGACTTGCAACGTACTATTTAAGTGAAATGCTAACCTTGCACACTCTGGTCAGGGCACTTAGATCTACTGACCAGTAACTCCTGGACTGTCCCAGGTCCAGACTGAAGACCAGAGGGCACAGGGCTTTTTCGGTTGCTGGCCCTAATCTTGAAACTCTCTCCCTCTGAACATTAGAGCTGCTACCTCTGTTAAGAGTTTCAAATCAGTGCTTGAAACTCACTTTTTTGCACTGGATCTTAACCTCAGCTACATTTTACTCATCTTAGAATTTTAAATCATTGCCTTTAATTTTTTTTAATCTATTGTTTTAATATTCTTAATGTATGAACTGTGTGTCAGTATTGTTTTATCCTATTTATTATCTTTTATTTTATTTATAATTATGTATAGCACTTTGGGGCTGTAATGTCTGTTTTTAAGTGTGCTAAATAAATAAACCTTGACCTTGACCATGGCCTTGGAAAATACCTGATTTACACTGAAAAATGCAAAATGCAGAGATTAACAGTATGATAAATGGTGATAAATCCCTTTGGAATGGTTAGATATAGAAGAAAAACTCATTTGGAAGTCAACACAAAAACAATTCTCGGCCTTTAAGGGTTGAAGATATTATTTGCAGGTTACATATTGATCATCTTAACAGAGCAGATTAGGATCTATGTGAAGGACACATCACTTATAGCATCCTTCTCCTTAAATGCATTACCTGAATCTCTGAAAGATTTCACCCTGTCATCTCCCATTTTAACGCCCCATTATGGCTGATTAATAGTAGTAACAGTAGTAATAGTAGAAGTTATACAGTATTGTTGTTAATTGCAAACACAGCTAAACTAAGTGAGCTTGTCTATCTCAAAATATATACTTTTACATAATTTATCATCTAATAATATAGGTTTACATTCACCATATTTAAGAAATTAATGATATAATGAGATGTAAACCCCAAACACAGTGTAAGTTGTGTTTAATTACATCAGAAGTAAGATGCCTATATTATATTAGGTGAATATACTTAGTGCGTTGACCGGTGGGGATCCATGGGTTCTAGATTTGATCGTTTTTATGCTGTTGTGTATTCGTGCATGCTGTACCGTATTTGACCAGCAGTCACCGCCAAAGCACTCTGGCTACAAAAATGTGATCATACAGCGTTTGTATTCTAAAATGACAAATATCTCAGAAGGTATTAGACCTATCAACTTGCTGTTTTCACTAGCCTGTTCCTTGACCAAAAATACATGAGTATGCCAAACTACAGCAGTCAGCTTTTTCCAGATTTTGTGTGAGTCTCCAGACATACATACATACATACACACATGCACACAGAAGCCACTTAACTTTTATAACATAGATAAGAGTATAAACCTCTAAAGGTCTGATGAGCTGTTTTTTTGGGTTTTTTTTCACTTACATATCAATGTTTCTTACCTGAGAAGCGCTGTGGATTGATAGAATTAGGCAGAATATGATTGGACATCACATTTTGACGGTGAAGAGACCTGCTCTGTTGTGTGAGTTTTATGCTGGCAATTGGTGGAAGCTCTTTAAGGCGTGGGTAGTAGAAGGAGTTCGCTGGGTGGTTTGGCATCTGAGATGTGATCTGAGCAAGACACGCAGGGATACTTCATCAGGAAAGCCAGCAAGATCTCAGCTTTGAAACATATGCACGACAAAGATAGATGATCTATTATGTAACAGAGGCCCTTTTTACTAAAATCATTTCAGGCTGGTCATAGGGTCTGCAGGGCAATCACCTGAGTGGAGACAGCTAAGAATGAAGTCCCACATGCTACAGGAGCCTATTTAAAGAATCAGGTGAACTTTCCACATTGTATGGTCTCACTATGGAATGAATGAGTGAAGAGCTGACAGTAAATCATAACCACTTCTGAAATGCTGAACTTTACCTTGGTTATATTTTCTGGAGGGCTGGTGGGAAAATTTGGAGAGGAGAAAGTAAATCCACTGTCTGTTCCCGCGTCATAAGGATGTAGGTCAATGGTCACCTCCTCTTTCCACTGGTTACCGTCACATAGGTTTATGCTGTCCACACCAACAAACCAGTCCGGACTGGGAATTATCTTCACCATCACGGACAACTGGTGGTCAGAGAGAAAGACACTACCTTAACATCAGACTTTATTGCACTGCTGGGGAAAGTTGATTTTCACTTAAACTATAAAACAGATCATCAGTCATCATCATTTTAACAGGTACCTGTTTGGCCAAGAACAACAATTTCAGGCACATTCCTTGTGAAATCATTGTTTTTAGTGTGCTGAATAATATTAATATTACTGAACTAATTCATGTATATTATATATTCTTTACTTTTCTTTCCTTTTTGTCAAACGGTAACTAAATAAAACTATTACATCAAGCAAAAACTATATTAAAATCAGACATCATAGAGCCAACAGCTATAGTTCTAACATCAATCAGATGTCTGACTGCAGTTCTGGATGTGTACCAGCTGAATAATAGTTCTCTTAGGAGCACAGAAAGGAAGTGATGAAAACCAATCATACTAGCAATTTTCTGTTACCACCTAATTTTTTATATATTTTAGATGTGTGCAGTTAGTGAGTTAAGAAAGCAGGTCAATGAATACGGTATAGCGTAATGTAACACACACATGCATGTGCACACACACACATACCCAATGCCAGACCTCTTAAACTTTGTAATTTATATTTGCAGGGATTGGGGATTGCGTGTGTACACATGCATGCACCCACTCAGTTTCCAGTACAGGTCAGACTACGTCTCCTCTGTGATGTATGCTTCCTGAAAGCTGGTGACCTCATACAGGAAATGCCCTGGGGGTCAGCACACGCTGAGGTGGCAGACACCCAAAAAACAGCCGAGTGGAAAGCGCCTCCCTGTTTGCAGCCTGATGTTTGAGGACCTGAGCCTCTCTGGACTGGGATAGGATGGGTGGGCTTAAAAAACTCTGGATGGACTTGGATGAAGGCTGGAGAAAAGAGTTGGATGACAGAGCGCTGGAGCAGACATCAAAACCGTTCACCAGGCAGAGCAGACCACTCGGGACAGGAGGACAGTAGTGTCAGCATGACACACCGGGTCTGGTTCATGCCTGTGACGCACGGCCAGAAACAGAGAGGCCGGATCAGAAGCAGCTCTGTTGCTTTTCAGAATCCTCCACTGATCCCCTCCTTCCTCACTTCCTTCCTTTCCCTTTGCTTTCTTTGCTTCTCTTCTAACATCCCTCCTTCCTCCTGTACCTCTCTGGCTGCTCTGAAACTTTTTTGCCAAGAAGCCGTTCTGCTCTATCCATCGGGTCCCACAGCAAGGATGTCTACCAAAGGGGGTATCCCTCATCACAGACCTAACCAGACCTTGAAGACAGTTCCTCAAAGCTCCCATGATTCCTCTGACTTTATCTCATCACAGCAAATTGTTCAAAAAAAAAAAAAAAAATAGAAATTGAAGCTCCCTAGAATACATGCTAATCAGAAAAACACACTTAATACACAGCTGCTGTGTTTGCACTTTCTGTGGTGCCCGTAAGAAAATACTGAATTTATGAGAATGAGCCTGACTGGACCCTGTGTTTTTCTGTTATCTGTCTGCTTTCAATTACACATTTAACAGCAAAAGCAGAAGGCTCATGAATATGGAGAACTGACTCATGTGTTTGGGATTTTTGGAGCATTGCATGTGAATGTTTTGTTTTTGTGGGAAAGAGAAAAAGGATGGGATTCATATAAGTGGATCTCATCCTTCTGTGAAAGACACAGAAAAGCAGACTAACAGATCAAGCTGTCAACGGTTACACATCATTAAGTCTGTCATAGTCACGTTCTGCACAAACACATCATTGTTTTATTATGCGTTTTCCAGTGATCTAAAAACAGATGAGCCAATTTGAATGCAGTTGCAGACATCACATACCTCGACGGCATGCTGTTAAGCTGCTGTCCGTGATGAGTACTTACTAAAGCCTCCTCTGTCTTATGTTGTTTGTGATTTTTCTTTAAAGCCTGCAAGCAGTGGAATAACCAATAAACAAATGTAGGTCACCAGACTTTCAGGCAGGCATGCACCTACAGTATTTCTTCTTCATCCTCCTCTGTTCTATTTCCTTTCATACCCTCCTGCTGCTTATTCACCAGCTATGTATGCTTACACATGGTTTACTACTTCATTTAATAACTTAAACTGTGTGACTATTGCAACACATCGCTCGTATCCACTATGTCATGCCTCCTCAAATCCTATGCCTTTGTTTAAAACCCCTCATCCTAAATTTAGGCTGAGGCTCAAAACAGACGCCAACTGTGAACTTTGCTCTCAGACTCCCTCAGCTTTGAGCAGCACAGGTAGTCTGTAATTTAAAAGAAAGCAAAGTTGCATTACTGTCTGGTTGAACACTAAGCCTGCTGTTTGAAGATATCATCAGCCCACAGATGCCTCCACACCTGAGTCACTGAACAATCTAGATTCTAGATGAGCTTAGAGGATAAGTTAGCGTTTAATAAAAACAGCTGAATACATACTGCATATGCTCCGAGTTTTTCTAGATAGTGTTCTCTTGCTTTGCTAAAGGGATTGCATGATAAAAAGGGAATTCTGAGCTGAAACATCCACTTGGTTTGGCTTTGACTGCTGAAGCCTCATATTAGCTACGGCTGAACTCAAGAGTATTGAATGAAAAACTGTCTTACATTGCAGTCACGGTATAAAGAGGTCGCTTCAGTGCCAGGGGCAGGAACGGTTAAAGCAAAAATCTTTCATTTTATATGTTGGCATGAGTATTTTGTTTATGTTGGGCTTAAATGATTCTTAACCTATCCATTACCTTGGATTGAACTCTGACTAAATATCTTCTAGGGCCCTTCTCCTGAGTTCAGTGGGACAGGCAGCAGACAGAGTGCAGACCGCACAGGATGGATGTGGGCGTTTGTGGCCGCAGGACTACGGCACATTGGCTAAACATAGCCTGATTGGATAGTGGAAAGAAGTGGTGAAGTGTTTGGTAGGAGCGGAAGGGCAACGTTATGGGGAGGCCGTGGTCCCTGATGACTGAATAGATTGAGTCAAGCAGACGGTTTGTGTGACTTACCGTGTCTGAGCATGTGTATGCTTCTCTGAGGGAATATATGCTTGGACGAGGAATATTGCTTCTACTAAAGTTTTATTTGTGCCTACCAGTGAGTTTCGAGGTAGCATGAGCAGCTCTGTGGAGCTGTGGCCAATGCCATTTGGGATCCCGGCTGTTCTGTACATGGCGCCAACTGCACGTCTCTTTCTTGCCTCCTTGGCCCCCTTCATGATCTCCACCGTCACCCCGACTTCAGCAAAGCTCTGCAACCCTGCACTGGCTGATGCACCCTCCTCCCACAGCCGAAAATGACGATTATGGCTGACCGCTAAAGAGAGAAAAGAAACACAAAAAACAGAAAACACAGGAGTAAGATGCTTATTTCGTTGAGTGCCTATCAATGTCAGTAAAGTACCACGGAGGCTGAGCCAGAGGGTGAGATCATTTCTACCACAGAGACTGTATGTATTTCAATGGCTGCCTCCTTTTCCCTTCACTTAAAAAGATAATTCTTAAGGAATTGCCCACATGCATGTCTTTGGCATTACTGCACAGCTACAGTTACATCTTTTCTTCATCTATCACTGATAAAACCACAACACAAGCTGAAGCTGCCAGAGTATAGGTCATGATTTCAAAGTCAGCAACTAAACTGGACAAAAAAAATTAAACAATTTTGCAAACCCTCTTTTTTTTTTTTTAACATTTTGAGCCAATACAACATCTGCTTCACATTCCCATATTTAGATATTTAGTTCTGGTTATCGATGAAATCTGTTAAGAATCAAGAGGTTAAACTTTTTGTGCCGCAGGTCCAGGATCTCAGATCTGAAACCCACTGAGCCAATGGCCCAGACCAGTGGTTTTAAGGGCAGAGTAAGGTTAGCCAGAAACACACTGACAAATGCTCTGATGGTTCTGCCTTACCTCACTTTTCAGAGCTGCATTCAGACACACATACACAACTGTACACTCATATTTAAGCACTCTTGACACATGTATTAACACACACACCACACAAGCCACACACACAACATGCCCAGCACACTTCACACACTATCTTGTTTCTCCCCAAACTGCTATTACTTATGCACTTAATTGCATTTCCATCCCAACAAATTTCCCACAAGCGTCAAGTTCTTGAAATTCAATAACACATCACATTTAAGCCCCACCAAGATGTTAAAGCCCACTTCCCGCCCTTCCTAAATTGCTTCTGTTTTTTCTTTGGCCATGACAAACTCCATTCCCTCTCTCCTCTGGCAGTGTCCTTGGTCCCTTTTACCCCGGTTTCACAATTAAACAATACTAAACTGTCAGGGGCCTCTAAACCCCTCGGCAGGTTATATTTTTTTTGGACCATGACAAATTCCATGTCCAAAGTTTCTAGGGTTTTCCCTCCGGTCCCCACTGGCCACACATCAGCCTTGTGTTTTTCTTTTCTGGTGACAAAGCCCATTGCAGGGTCCAGCACACAGGGACATTAAAAGCCATTAGGGGTGTGTCTCAATCTCTGGTGGCTGTCTATATACAGTAAGTTGACCATCATCCTCTGGCAGGGTGGCTATTGGGAGAGTTGGAAAACAGACAAAACCACGGTCGCCGCAGACAGTGATGCACAGAAGTAGACAAAAAACACACCTAAAAACATCCATGTACACACACACAAACGTCTGTCATCCATCCCATATCCCTTGGCTTTGAAAAAAAGAAAAAAGGAACCCAAATTTCCTCTTCTTCTGCTCCTCCTGGTGTGGAGGTAAGTAGTCTGACCCCACCACGCCCTGACTATCATCACCCACCTTCACTAGCCCCAAAGCGTTGTCTGCAGTCTTTACCGCCAACACTGTGGTGAACCAGCGGAAATGTGGGAAGGCGTGTAGGATTGAAAGCAATAGAGAAATATTGAAGACATGATGGGGTAGAAATTAGAGAAACAGAGAGACGCCCCATCTGTAAACATTTAGGCTGTCCTTCTTATTGCTCTCTTCTTCCTGCTTTACTCATTAACATCTCTCAAATGTGTTATTGTGTACAAGTGTTTCAATGTGGGCTGAAGAGTGAGGGATCTGTGCTGAAATAAAGCTGAGGCCTGAGTGATAAATGGCTGATTTTCGGCCTTTCTCACCTATGAGTTTGGACCACTGTGCAGGGGGGCGGAATAGCGGATATTGCTTGGGGAAAGCCTGTGGGCTCCAGTGACCTGTAAAGACCAGGATGTAGGAAGCAGGACCCTTGGCCGTGCATTCGGTCCCATTGAGTAGTCGCAGAGGCCCAGCAAAACCGAGGGAAAGCTTCATAAGCACAACGAGGAGCTGCTGCAGCCAACCGCAGGTCAGGTGTTCTGATGACATCATCTGAAAGACACGGAGAAATAAAAAATGACTGTATTCCTCACCAGTGGTCGAGAAGTATCACGCAGCATGCGCTGCCTCTGCCAGGCTCCTGGCAAAACACAAAAATGTATCCTCATGAAATATTGCTCCCACTATTGAGCTTTCCTGAATACCATGAAATGTGTGGCAAAAAGTCTCTCAGAAGTACTTGGGTTGTGCAATCTTTGTCCATATGCAAGCAAATGAAAGCCTCTGAACTTGACAATTTAGGAAACCCAACCCAGACAACACTGGAAAAACAGTAACAGAAGGAAATTCCTGGTTCCTGCTTCATATCACAACACATCCATTTTAAGGATAAAGCTTATTGAACCTGCTGACCCTCCAGCTTTTGATTAAAAAAAATCCTCTTATTCCTATCTTGAGTGTGCTGATCCTGAGCCAATCTGTGGCTCCGCGGCAAAATGGTTAACATTCATAGCTGTCACGGTAATGTCTGCTACAGAAGGCGCCTTAAAATAAATATAATATGGATGACATCCTAAGGATAGATGAGTACCGTCTGCTCTGCTCTACTGACCTCACTGACTGACCATGCACTGACCACTGACTGCTGAGTCAGACTCACACTCTATTAAGAGACAGAAAAAGGAGGCAGGCGTGGGTGGGATAATCACAAACAGATCTGAAATTAGTTTAGTCCTTAATATCATTGTATTACTGAAAAATACACTTTTTTAAAATTTGTTGTTAGTTTATTTATTCATTTTTGTGGGTTCCCTCATTGCCAGTCCTCTCTCTTATCACTTTTACCCTCTGCACATTGTACATTGTCACCCTTTGACCTTCTTCATCTGTAGTATCACTCCATCATCACTCCTCTCTCCTGCTTGCATGGTTAGTACAAGTAATTCCATTTTCTCGTTTTAACAAACAATCTACTTGAGTTGTGGGGTCTATTCAAAGTAAATCTTAAAAACAAATTTGGCAGTGGAACGTTACAGTTCCAGTCAGTGGTGCTGAATCTTCAGGGAAAAATAAAACTGCCTGACCCTTACACTGGTTTGCCTCTCTGACTTGCAGATGCTTTTCATTTTCTTTCGATACCAGATTGTGATTTTTTATGCATGTTACAAAAAGAAAGAGTGATGGTTTGTAGCTGTAGTGTGCAGTGGTGTTTCTATGAGTTACTACTCTACAACTAAACCTCAAAGCAGCTGCAGAATGTAGACAGTTACATTTGGGCAAGTGGACAAACGCACAAACACCTACGCACTAATGCACGCACACACACACACTCACACATGCATAACACTCATGTCTTGTTGCACATTGTCCCTGAAGTCTATTTCCAGAGGTCAGATAGTATTACTGTGCCAATATAGCTGCAAAACTCCAACTCTGACACTTTTCTGACCACAACTTTATATGTCACTGAGTGTTTTATCAATTCCCCGTCTCCATTAAATGTATATTAACCACTGTGTATTTTAACAGACCCCTATAAAAATACTACACTTATGGAGACATATGTAATCAGCTTTGATCTCACTGATCAGCTGCAACTCCAATGCTCTGCAGGAAGTGCATAAGACTCAGCATGGAGATGCTTAAACATATAACCAAACATGACTTCTTGCAGAAACTTATTATAAGCATACATTTTTTACATGAATTTGTAAGCTACGCAAACTGGGGTTAATGGCCATTCACCCACTGGAGCTGAACGTTTTTCACGTCAGTATGTGATCTTAACTACTACTATCCTGTCTGTTCTGTTGAAGCTGTTCGGGTACAGGAAAAGAGGTCAGTCTTGTAACAGGCTGTTGCAAAGAGTTAGCTTTTACAACCTCTTTTACGCATACACACATACATTTACATTCCAGGATATATAAAGAAGTATTTCTTAATTGCAGGTTGACAATAAAACTCTTATTGTGTGTCATTTCTGGGTTTAGCCCAGATTTGCTCTGACACACATCAGTGGATTCTGAAACCTTCCCTTTGAACTTGTCCCACTGACACTGGGCATTTCATCAGTTTACACACAGACCTGAAAACAAGTACAGAAATAAGACTATATGACCATTTCAGCTGACATGAATGAAAAACTCACACCACAGACCGGGCCTCGTCACTCAACGTAAACACAGCCACGAGAGTTTTTTTTCCTCTCTCTGAGGCACAAGACACAATAAAATGAGGGGATGTGGCGAGGGGCCAAAAGTAGCGGCTGGCTCCCTGTGGGCACCTTTACTGTGTAATTTCAGCAAACTCATGCAGAGATAATACACATATTCACCTCGGCTCATATACACAGGCATGCAGGTATTCAGGGGCAGGCAGAGATTTGTGAACGCAGCAGGACTTATGTTCATTTTAACAAGGAGATGGCAGGGAAGTAATTAACTGCTTTTCTTTAAGCTGAGGGAACAGCAGTGGACTGAAAAGTTTGCACAAAAGAAACAAAGTGTTCCTTGCCAAAAAAATATCTTACAAAGTCCAGCGATTGTATTGGTGCTATGGACTTCTTGTGCATGTACACAGGTACATAGACAGATTCAGGCTGGAATCCATCAGAATGGAGGCAAAGGAGAAATCATGACAGTAACGGACAAAAGTAAGTACAAAAAGGATCTCCTGAAGCTATGATTTCAAAGGAAATAGATTTACATTCAGATATGTGAAGTCTGCAAAGCCAGCAAGATGTATTCCATAAAAAGGACATCTGGGCACAGTATTGTTGCACAAGAAACAAACATGGCATTCATTTAATAATGAAAAATGTCATTTGCATACCCAAAGATGTTAAAAGAAGAAGACCTTTAATGAGAGACAGCTGATTTCAGACAAAAAATGTATAAATAAAACATGTGATGAATTATGACACTTAACTGCCCACAAGATATTAAGGACTGCAACCTGCTAATCTGCTGCTACGTTAAATTGTTGCTTACACTTAAATGCATGAATGAAAATAAAACCACAGACACATTTTACTGCCAATACTGATTTAGTTTTACTTGAATGCAATTCCTGAAGAAGTGTGTGCACTTTCAGTCCTCTACAGCGCTGAGGACTGAAGTGAGGCTGAATGAATGGAGGCTCAGTGTGTGTCCTACCTGTGTTGGATCAGTCAGTGACAAAACCTGCAGCACAAGCTCAGTGTCGGCAGCTCAGAGAGGATACAGCTACTTCTTCTTCTTCTTCTTCTTTACTCCAACTGACTGCCGACTGCTGGAACCTTATCAGCTCCTATCCCTCTATCCTCAGTCTTTATCTCTCTTTCCAAAATTTTCTCCTCCTCCCTTCTCTCTCTCATTGTATCTCCTCAGGTTACCTTCCACTCTCTCACTTTCTCTCGTTCCCTCTACTTTTCTCCTCCCCCTCCTCCTCTTTTCTCCCCCTACTTCTCCTTGTATGGAAAGGCAGTTAAAGCCTGACTTCTCTCCTCCACTGTCCCTGTCTCCCTCTTGTCTTTCTCTCACTCTGTTTCTCTCCCTCTTTCAGTGGTAAACTAAGTAACCTCACTGCTGACAAGGTAATCAACACCACATTGGCTTCGTTTATTATATGCCACTCAGCATTGTGTATTTTCCTCTCCCTGTTCTTCTGCTCACACTGTCAGACTTACGAGGTGTAGAGTTGCTGAATAATGGCAGTAAAATAAGGGCAGAAATAAGAAATAGGCCTTACGCACAGATATGCAACCTGTATAACAGATGAGTTGAGTGTGGACAGGAGTGCAGCCTTTTATTTCTGCAGTTCATTTACTGATTGGACTTTGCAGAGAATCAAAAGGCTTTTAAATGGTTACCGTCTTTTTCCTTCCAAATAGGTCTTGCGTCCTGTGGCAGATCCAGCTGTGATCTCAGTCGAGGAACCCCTTCTCCTTACGCCATGGTGTGTGTGTGTGTGTGTGTGTGTGTGTGTGTGTGTGTGTGTGTGTGTGTGTGTGTGTGTGTGTGTGTGTGTGTATGAGACATGTGTGACCACCAGTTACCACAGCTGGTACGCACATGGTCAGCCAGGGAGGTTTCTGTTACCAGCCGCCACTCACTTATCAACGTGTCAAGGCTCAAACTAAATGAGGCAGTGTGAGCATGTGTGACTCTGCGGAAAACCTTTTAGGTTCTTTTGCTACTTTACTGATTATTACACTTATAGATGATGCAACAGAGCAGATGTCCTTTTTTCAGCAGGACAGGACAGACATTTCATTGAAGAATTCCCTTTGCACACGTGTGCGCCCTGGTCTGCATTGACTATGATCTACATGAAGCAGACACAGTAACTCCTTAGACCTATTTTATCCACTCAATCGCAGATGACCCGACTAACATTAACCAGACTGAAAAGACAAGTCTGGATCCGGAGACTCGCGGGCCTTAAAATCAACTTGGCCACGTCACTGTCGGGTTCTGCTGTGAACCATCCAGGAATGAAGAGAAATGAGACAGGGAACACGTGAAGATCAGGTAACAATTCGCAGAAGTCTGTGTCCCGTGAATGTAAACAATCAAATAAACAATTCCATTCTCACTCCATCTGGTTCTTCTTACACTTCTCATCCCTCCCCATCATCTGCTTTCCTCACTTTCCCTTCCCTATATATGTATGTATGTGTGTATGTATGTGTGTATGTATGTGTGTATGTATGTGTGTATGTATGTGTGTATCTATCTATCTATCTATCTATCTATCTATCTATCTATCTATCTATCTATCTATCTATCTATCTATCTAT
>JAPTGZ010107542.1:0-29327 GCA_029814645.1 Fowleria isostigma | reverse complement strand
TGTGTGTGTGTGTGTGTGTGTGTGTGTGTGTGTGTGTGTGTGTGTGTGTGTGTGTGTGTGTGTGTGTGTGTGACGTCCCGTGTGAACATATAGACGTTGTTTATAGGCGATGAATAATAACGGCATTTTCTGCAAAGCCTCCAGTCTTTGCATCGCCTGCTCTCTTTTTGCAACGCCCAATATAAACCTTTGGACACGGGCTGTTTGCCACTCTTCAATCCATTTTCATTTGTCATCACTGCTGAGACTGAGCACATATAGGCTAACCTATCCCTAATCCTGGTCTGCAGCCAATTTCTAAAATGTATTTCAGAATCACTTTTCATACATCAAAGAGTGTGAATTTGTTATTTGCAGGGACGCATTAGGAGACTGTGTAATATTTCATTTCGTCCAGGTGGTTTGGGGTTTAGCTTGAACGCACTGACGTGAGAGCGTTTCATCCATTCATCTCTTGTTATTATACGTGATGCTTGTGTGCATTTGGCGATTAAAATATACACACATGTATTTTTACGGGTAAATTAGAGCCTTTCATTAGCATTAAGCCTCTCATTCCCAGCTCAGCCTTTATGATCCAGGAGTTTTACGCATTAAACTTCTCCTTTACTTTGGCTGAAGCGCGTTTTTAACAAGTTCACTAACAAAATATTAAAACTACACTCCACAAAACAGACAAAAGTTAATTCATTAAGATTCATCAGACAGTTATTGTTATCAGAACTGAGTGAAAGCGATGTGTAAACCTTGGCCTGAGCTTGGTTACCGCAATAAGCAAAACAAAGGCTCATAGATTAAAAGATGTGGCCAAAGACAAATGATTATGATACGAGTCAAGAAAGTTCACTGCTTGTAACGTAGTGTCATAAATCCACTTTTTAAATACCTTAAAATTGGATTCTGTCCGTAAAACCACATCCATTTTCAATTTGCAGATTGTGGTGAAATAGTGTAAAAGAAGCTTTGCGGCCTCATGGCATCAGATCCTCATTCATTAGGAGTAAATTAGATTTATTTGATGCAGGGAAAAACGCAAAAAGCTGATCAGATAAAATACATCTTGCCGGTGTCTCATCGAGATCTTTGGAAGAAGCTAAAAGGGATTTTAAAAATAAAAACAGTTTTCTTGGTTTTTCTAAATTCCCTGTCGACACTTGAGAAGGAATGTGGTTTAGCTTAAGTACTTGAAAATCTATGTGCGTCCTGTGCCTTTTCCAAGTCCCCGGGTTCATCTCACAAAGGGACATTTTCGAATATTTCGGTAAAATGTGCCAGTTATGAGTCACACTTCTGCTGCCCGTAATGATTTAACTTAAAAAAAAAAAAAAGACGAGTGTGCGACATTACCGACGAATTATTATCCAAAATAGATTTATAAAGTTGCATTTTGTGGGTGGTTTTTTCAATCATGTACAGATATATCCGCTTTGTAGAAGTGTTTACAAAGATTACTAGTATAAAACCTTCAGGAACACACCACAGAGTATTACTGACTTTAATTGAGTTTGTCAATTCAAAGAGCGGAAAAGCAAAAATAACAAGAAACAACCTTTAATCTTGTGATGGATCGACTATGCTTTGAATAAAAAAATAAAATAAAAATATAAAAAAAACCTCAAAACCAACAGATTCAAGCCACATTTAATCTATTTTTCTAAAATTTATGACTTTATGTGGTATAATGAAGAGAAAAATCACGGAACTGATTCATCCCTCAAACTGATATCATTGAGAGCAATTAAATGTTTCAACATTCTTATTTTATTTATTACAAATCTTATGTGATGATGAAATAAACGAAGTGGGGGGAAGAAGCCTATTAAAAAATAGGCATCCTATTACGCACAGAATCCTGCGTGATTATCTTTATTTATTAAGACTATTTAGACCATATCAGATAAGATATAACTTTTTTTTGTCATGTTTCACGTTAAGAAAATTACTAATTCATTGTCAAAATGCTGCAGAAAGCCAAATGCACGTTTGATGCCAAGGTTAAGAATCTGCATGGAGGAGGGGAAGAAGAAAAAGGTGGAGCCTGACAGCAGGGGTTCTCCGGAAGCCCTGGACTGTCTCGTTTATAACCGAGGGTGCATGCAGTAAAAATACAACCGTTTAAACCCTTTTATTGAGCCTTTTCTCCAACATATATCATATATCTTACCGTGTATTGACCTCTCAGCTTCAATCCACATGTTTGAGCAAAATCAAAATAACGTGTGGATGTCTTGTATCTAAAATGTCATGACATGTGTGAACACTGGAGAGCGCATTTAAAGTTTATTGAGATGGATATTTAGTGGGATTAAGGCTACATCAACAGAGCAGTCAAACAATTATTTAATACTGTTAAATCATTTAATTCTGTGGTTTGCCTGGTGTCGAAAACACACAGAGCGAAAAGGTTTCACATGATGACATGAACAAAGATGATTGTTGTTTTTTTTTTATCTTGTCTGAACTTGGCTGCACATGTGAAAACTCCAGCATAATATATGCTAATGTGAAACACATGTAAAAAGTTTAACGTTTTACTTCTTTGTTTTTACATGGAGTTGTTTATATTTCAGTATCTTCTCTAAGCAAACCTGGATTTCTTTGGACAGAAGATGCGAACTTTGAAAAAAATCATGACTGTACATGCAATAAAAAGAGCAAAATGTGTTGTCGTGTTTTTGTTTTAGTTTTTTTCTTTATGCTGGTGGTGTTTTGTGTCGGGGGGATCTGCGTAAAGGGCCATTTTGAGGAGCTGCAGTACCCTAACTCCGCTGATAGAGGGAGCAGTGGAGCAGCGTAACATCACATGAACGGAGGTGACTCCATCCCAATGAGGAGAAAATATGTCCACTTTTAGTCCTAAAGGGTGATGCAGTAAAAGCAGGACACAAGCTGCCAAAACATGACCGAATTACGTAAATAATGTGAGTTATTTGCGTTAAATGACGTTAAGTTGTAAACATCCTGCATCTCCACGATCTAAATAATAAACCACCGTGCAGTTGTTGGATAAATGTGAAGCTCAAGTGTGACTGAGGGTCTTTCTCCTCCATGGGATTCTGTTTAAAATGAGCCCATATTTAATATTAAACCAGAAACGAACTGAACGGCAGACCTGCCAATAGTGCCAGATTTGGCACAATTAGAAAAGTTATTGAAGATAAGTTAAAATAATTCTAAAATATCTGACTTGCTCACATAACAGTGCGGATGCAACTAACGTAACGTTGAGTCACAACACGTTACAGATGATTTGAAGTATTTAAATAAGAGACAAATTTACCAAACTACTAACTTAAATTAATGTCCGAATAACAAACGTCTCCAACAAAACCCACGGGTTCTTAGGACGTGCTCTTTGGAAATTTTTGAGTGTCTTTTAAAATATTTTAAAAATCTTCTTTAAATTCATGCAAACATAAACTCCATTTGTTTTATAACAAACCATCAAAAATATAATGTGGAGGAAAAGTGCATGTAAAGATTGAGCGCATTTTCTTTGATTAAACAGCCTCTGTTTCTTGAAATATAAGATCTTAGAATGTAAAGCAACGTAAAGAAAACAAATCTTGCATTGATTAAAATATATAAAATCAGAATGTTTGACTCCATTAATCAGCAGTTTTTGGTTCTTAAATTAATGCTAATTTAATAATAATTGATAAAACGCATATGAAAACAGAAAATCCACAGCGAAATTATTCCCGTTTTTGAGCAAATGGCAAATAATAATTTATGCCTGTGCTGTTCACGTATATTTATTTAATAATAACACTAATAATAATGATAATAATAATAATAATAATAATGATCATGATAATAATAGGCCTAGTCATGTATTTTCATGTGGACAGTTTTTAAGACTTTATTGCTATGCTTATTAGTATGTATTTATTTTTTCATTTAGTTTATTGACTATTAATATTTATTGTGCCTTAAACTGCGATGTTAAGCGCATTATGTTAATATTCAATATTTACCCACAATATGTGCATCATCTTTTTAAAAATCTATATTATTATTATTATTACTTAGATATTGGTTTTAGTTGTTATTACAGGTGACTCAATAAACCTATATCTAACTCGTAACATTGTGTAAACTATTTCAGAGGATTTTGGTTCTTTTTCACCCACGCATTTCCAGTCCAGTGCTTCTGAGATCAGTCCACGGACAGCCGCTGTATTGACAGATCTTCACCACTAGATGGCGACATTGGCCCTCAGTATGTGGAGCACACAGGGGTCCGAGGCTGCAGCCTGTCCTGGTGGAGGCCTCATGGCCTAAATACCAAATCAGTTTAGTAAAAATTACTGCAGACATTCGGAGTCATTCCGCCTTTACCATTCGATGTCTGCCGTTTACCGACCAGTGTCCACACATTCTGGGCAACAAATGGTGAAAGAAAACACCCATTGATGCGTCTCTGAAATATTTATTGGCAAAAACTTTGGCTATTGCAGTCAAAAAAAGGGAGAATAGATAGTTGCAGTCAGATAATATTTACATGTTTAAATATGCCAACAGTTTTAGGCCTACTTTTTTCTGCAACTGCTACTGGCAGAAAATGTCAGCCTACTGAGAGCCAAAACCCAATTATTAGAAAATACAGAATATGAACAGAATGTGGACCAGTTTGTGGAAACATTCAGGCCAGTGTCATGTTTTAATGTCTCATTCATTACATACTTATAGACTTGATATGTTTTGCCTGAATTTTCAAAGACATAAATGTAGTGTAAACTCTCATTTTAGATGTAAGTTTATATAAGTGTTCAGTTACCCACAGGCTACCACTGAGTGTTAAGAACAGATTGCATATATTAAGCAGATACATGTATTTGTGTGTGATTTAATTCTAAAATATACATTTATATATTTGGTGTGTTTTTATTGTTGTTTAACTTGACCTGGTTTCCTGTGGTGATCTTGACCTGAAGGTGACCGTTTTTTAGACACTACATCACCGTGTGAAAAAGGAATTATAAAAACTGCAAATGCAAAAATCCTGGAGCTTTCATTACTGCATTGGGTAAAGTGTAATAAAACATAGTGCTGCTCTGGGGGTCTCAGGCCGTCGAGGCAGAATAGTTTGGTCAGTATTAGGCTATAAAGAGAACATGCATCCCTCGCAGACTGGCCTTGGTCAACGTGTTGCAAACCATTTCCGATCTTCTGCCAACAGGCCACACCGACTGGTTCCAATTAGAAGAGGAAGGAAATGTGGAGGTCAAAACAGAGCCGCTCTGGCGACCAAGAAATCGTTTATATTGTAATAAATTATAGCACAGTTTTTTGGATGAAGGCGCATCCATGTCCGCATCTGGCCTCCCATTTCAGTAGCTCCAGAGCTAACTGGAACCCTTGAATTTATTGACAACCTTCTTCTCCTTGACGCGCCTGTTCTGAAACCAGATTGTCACTTGTCTCTCTGTCAGGTTTGTCTGGGCGGATATTCTCCTCCTTTTGTCTTTGGTGATGAATTTATTGGTGGCGTACTCCCTTTCCAGTTCTTTAAGCTGCACCTTGGTGTATGGCACACGTTTCTTCCTTCCACGGCGGATTGAGTTTTCTCCACCAGAGACACTGTCTGAGGAAATAAAGGCAACATTACATTTATTCCTGTATCACTACGACAGAAACAAAATTATATTTTATATTTTATAAAGATCTAATTTGTTTATTCTACAAAATTTTACGCACACATTGTTTGAAAACCAATGGATAGACTAAAAATATATATATATATTAAACGTTTCTATTTATGTGGACATTCCATATTCCTGCATCAACGTGTCAAATACCTTGTAACGTGGATTTCCACAGTGGATTGGACTGTGGCTGCTCCTTGGTGCAGTAAACCTGGCCACTCCACCCATTCGTGATGGCCCATGGCTGGTAGGGCTCCATGGGCAGCAGAGACTCATGCCTGGGCTCAGATGGAGCACTCAGGGCAGGGACAACAGGGACATCCAAGTAGCTGGGCTGGTAAGGAGCTGAGGAATAGCCCTGATAAAACGCAAATTCTTTGGCCCTGGTCGAGAACTCCTCACCAGACACAGATGAGTCCATATATTTATCACCATAAGCTGAGGGCTGCGCGCAAGCCTTGACGCTGCCGTGTGACATCCTACAAGAGTAATAACTGCTGCCAAAATATCCATAGGGCAAAGATGCGTTGGGCGAGCTCTGAGTGGCCGAACAGGGGCTGCATTGTTTGCCAGGCTCCCCCATGCCAGAGACTGGCACCTCACTAGCAGTGTAGGTGGTGCTCGGAGCCAACGAGGTTGGATGCGCTAACAAATTCCTGCACTGGTTTGCAGCAAAATTGCCTCCTGTAAATCCTTCCATGTTCTTGCTTCTTTCATCCAAGCCGTTGTCGTAGAGAAACATCACCGGGTCAATCCAGTGCGAATGAAGGAGTAATGAAGCGGTCATAGCATGCCCTACATCGAGACGACCAACTCTTTTTCAAAATCCCCTCGACTGAGCAGAGACAGGGACTCGGACAGAGTAACGATACCAACACGCCTGAGTACAGAAAGATCGCAAGGTTATTGGCCGGGGCCAAACACGTGATATGCAAAGGAGATGATAAACGTCTAGACACTAGATAATGTACATCAAGCTGCATGTATTGTACATCACTAAATCATGTTTCGATTTATTAAAAAAAAAAAAAAAAAAACTCGCGCGAATTTATTTATTTTTTGCTCAGTGGTTAAAACATAGGGTGAGGTGGACTTCTCTGTCAGTGTTAGAAAATACTTTTCTGACAAACTTTATGATATGAGGATTAAGGAAAGAACTATGGAGCTGAAATAGATATTTTTTTCAGGGGAGCGGATGCGTAATTACGCACGACATTCAGTTCCACAACCACTTAGTTTAGACAGGAAAAGGAGATGATTTCAGATATAGATATATTAATTATTTGATTAGAACCTATTATACCACTCCAAGTCAAATAATCAGAACAATCTATTTGAAGTTTTTGTATGATGATAATAGAGGCTGATTCCACAGTTAAATAAATACAGATTTAATGTATTAATGCGAATTACAAAAACATTACCAACATGAACCATCCTCTTAGCATTTGGCATTAGATCGTGTCGAACTAAAACAACTAAGTGTCCACAAAATCCCTCAAGCTTGCCACATTTGGCAGCTCTGGTTCTTCCACGGGTAGACGCGACTGGAGGCCAAGGTCAAGTTGAAAGCTGCAGTCTGGCCAAACAGGCCCTTCAGGTCGGGGAGAGGAGAGGAGAACAGCCGCTGAATGCGGAAGAGGGGAAGGCACTGACACACTGGGCTCGGATTGAACACAAGGGCCCTGAAGGTGTCATTTTCTCCTTAGAAATGGAAAGAAAAAGAAAACAGCCTCGTATGCATTCACTGGTTAAAGCCAAACCTCAAAACAATTTATCTTGGAGTTTTAACTTATTTACAGGAAAACATTCTCTACAAAACTTCTACTTAATTGCCACTATATGTTAGCCCTTGGATTTATTTGCAGAACAAACCAAAGCTAAAAACAATCCCAACACTGGTCCACATTAACCCAATGTAGCGCAAACAAACCCTTCATATGTCCGCAATGCAAGAATAAAAATAAATACACATGATATGTAAATATTCAGCCAAACACACATTAAAGAGTATCATACAAAAATACTTATATAACATACAGATTCCATGTATTTCTATTTTAAGTGAGACCACAAGTGCACTGGAATGTATAACGCCCTAAAATTCAGCACCTTTTTATTTTTAATAGAGTTTTCCCACCTTTTGAGGCAGTAAATCTTTATGGCCCAAATTCATAGCTTGTACGCAACACCGAGAAGTGGTCTCCATTTCAGGAAAAAAAAAAGAGCATAATGTTTGATAGTACTAGGTTTATATGTGATTTGTGTGGTGTTGTGGTGATAATAGACATCAGATGGAATTTAATGGGTATCATTTGATTTAATTTATAATACTATGTATTTACAACAGAATAAGAGCATCTTTTTTTTTTTTGTTGTAAAAAATGTTGTTTTTAATTTACGCACAAGGCCGAGTTAGATTTCAGTGTTAGAACGAGTGGAATCTAATAACAATGTTTTGGTTAAATTACTGGGTGGCTGTAGAAATTGGAAGAAATTGTCTTGTAAGCAGAAAGAGGGGGGGAAAAAAGTCTAAATTGCAAATAGGTTATTTGGTGACAAAGTGCAGATGACTGTATTTAATTAAAACAATGTCGACGATTTGTTTATAAGCATGAAGATGGTTTTATCATGAACAGTCCCGGAGAATAAAAAATATATAGTAGCTAACGGTGCATTTTTAATTAAATGAAATGTCATGAGTAAGAAGCATTTTGCAAAAATAGGAAGGGAAAAAAAAGGTAGATTATATATCACAAATTGAAATTTCAAGATTTTTTTTTCTTTTTGATATAAGGGGCCTTTATGAAGAAGGGCTAATAAAAGCGAATCACAAAAAATAAGCTTCATTATTTTATTTTTTGTTTTAATTGACCACCATTCGATGTGTCCAAAATAAAAATTTAAATCAAATTATTACAAAAAGGTCAATTTTACACTGAAGATTTTTAATTCGGATTTTTATTTATTTTTCCATAGAAGTGCACAGGAAAAAGGTGGCGAAATTCTAGAGATTATTAAAAATAAAATAAAATAAAATAAAATAAAAACACCGACAGATTATGATGTAAAATCTTCGTTAGGATCAAAGTTACACATTTCGGTAACTTTGAATGTGCAAGGTTCTGAAAGAGCAAAAAATGACAACCAACAAATAAATAAATAAATTCAAAAGCATCCCCCGGGTGGGTGCCATCCCTGACCCCGCAGACTGAACCGGGTGGATGTGTTCGTTTCGGAGGCGGAGGTCGGACTGCGGTGTCGAGGCAGAGGATGATGCGGCTGTGTCTGCTGGAGGCCTGGGACCAAAGAGCTGCTCTGTTTCCAGGACCCATCAAGTACATGACAACACTGCTCTTAGTCTACAGTGCTTAATGGACTTTTTATGGCTTTGTCTTGTGATCGTGTGACCTGTGGCACCTTGGCCCCTCAGTGGCTCTTGGCAAACTTGATCAGAAACATGCTGCCTTTGTGTTTGAACCTAATAGGTGGGATAGAGAAGAGCTGCAGACCCCCAAAAGCATTTAAAAAAAAAAAAGGCAGCAATCGGCCCGCAACGTTGCGTCATTTTGTCGTCAAATTGTTAATACCCACCATAACAACTTAATGAAATCTGGTCTGAAGCGCACGGATGTGTGTTTGTTTTGCGTCGGTTTTTGTGGGAACTGAGTCATTTTAATCCTCACACCTCGACGCCCCAAATGCATCTGTTTTTGTTGCAAAGTTCCCATTGTCAGATGTTTGTTGAGTTTAATTGTAAATGTTGAACCATCGCATGAACCAGTAAAATTCCGCAAAATACAACATTTGAGAGCCATTTGACCGAATCCTGTAGGGAAATGTTCAGAGCTTGAAATACACTTAAAGGTATTTACATTTAAAGTAGGTGTTTAATGGGCACAACATATAAATCAGAATATCTAAACTTCATATTTTTGTATAATTAATAGGATTTATATATTAAATAATGTTGCTGAATGAAAAAAAATCTGTTTACAGTGAACATGAATATTTTAGAAAAGATTACATAAACACCAAAAATAAGAAATGAAATAACGATCTGCAAATGTAATTGATGAATTAATTAATGACAAATTTTAAGACATCACATTGTTTTATTTCCTAACAATATAGGAATTGACATCTTATCCAAAAGTAACATTATCAGTGCCAAGAGAAAAATAACTCCTGAACAGAAAAAGACAGCAAAAGAAAGAAATCGTCACAAACGAAAGATAAATACATGGAGATCTAACCGCATTACCTGTCATTTAGCCTTGACAAACAGAGCTAATGAACCAACTTCTAACATAAACAATTCCCACACTTGTTGCATTTTCATAGTAGACCAGCAGAGCCGTAGTTGCTCTCATGGATCCTCTACAAATCTGACAAATTACTTGCTTCTAAAATTGAAAGGAGTGTTGCATTTTTTTTTAAAAAGGCTTTTCCACACAGGAAACATGATTTCCAATAGGAGATAAGTGCTCACATAATCTGTCAGTGTTGAGGGACAGAGCTTCATGTCTTTCTGAACTTTGAAAACAAAAAAAAAAGTCCTTGGGGCAAAATGTACCCCAAGTTCACTATGCTAGTCCTGTGCAGGGCCAGGCCCGTTAAGGCTGTGGACGGGGGATGGAGGCGAACATTACTGGCCCTCCTCCTCACGCAGGAACTGGAACACAGAGGAGAAATCTTTATTGGCATAACCACGTGCACACATCATACGATATATCTGATGGGCCAGGGAGCCGAGTGGGACAGGAGTCTTTGTGTTGGTGGCGGTGTTCTGTGCAAGTCCTAGATCCTGAAAATGAAAAGCAAACACACATTAGGAAACCAGCAGAGCTGAAAATTGAATTCCAAACCAAAACCACCAGTCCACACACCACAGAGAGCTTTTCTTTATGTTGTAATAATATGGGTATGGTGAATAGTTCACTGGACCATTCTAAGTGGTGTGACCTCAGTCTTAGACTTAAAAAAAAACTTAAATGTCGTCCTAGAGGAAATTCGTGGTACAAAAGAGTGTATAGATACGTTAAAACCACATTAAATAACCTTGAATTGTAATTTTTGTTCATCTAAAGTATCAGTCAGATGCATTTTACACATACATACAAGATGTTAAGAATGGCTCATCAAGGGAAAAAAAAAGTGCAGATTTTGTGACATTGTAGAACATAAATACACAGTGTTCCAACTGGACCAACAAGAGCAGCACGTGTCTACACAAATAAAATTAAAATATACAGATATCTCACATTCAGTAGTGACCTTGTTGAGTGACATTAACTATTGAAAGATGTAATTTCACAGATGGCAGTAGGGTAATATGTAAAACAGTTAAATTACTTTTAATATTCCTGACATTTGAGGAGGAACAAACAGCAAAAACAAAATTGTCAAAAAGTAAATAGCTTTTGTATTGGCCAAGGTACAACTGTTATTTTGAAGATTGTGTCGGTCCAAAATTTCACCACTGATGCACGCTTAAAATTTATTTTACCTAGATGTAATAATTTTATATGGTCTGCCTAAAAGTATAAGGGGCCACACTGGAAAAACAAATGCAGCCTTTTCCTCAGTTCAGGTCTGAGTTTAAACACGAGTGGACTGACCTTCGCCATCAGCTGGGTGCCAAAGCCCCCCTGGTAGTTGTTCCCAGAGGGGACCCCCTCCATGACTCCAGGTACAGGGTTGTAGGTGTCACTAGACCAGCACCGGCCTGAACTCATGTTCAGGATCTTTGCCAATAGTTTTGGATCGAGACCAAGTCTGTAAATACAGGCAGAATTCCTGTTACTTTCAGACAGTGTACCAGCACTCAATCTGACAGTCTAATCCCTTCTCTGTTACCTGATCCCCAGGTTCATCGTCTCAGAAGTCCCAATCATCCCAATGGCCAAGAGCATGTTGTTACAGATTTTAGCAGCCTGTAACAAGGTAAATTATTTTTAATTCCAAATTCTCTTACCAACTCTCTTAAAACAACCAACCTTTACTATGCCAAACTCTTTCTATAATTTCCTCTCTAATATTTGATGTGATCCTACCTGTCCAGTTCCGACCTGACCGCAGTACACCACATTAGCTCCCATGCAGCTGAGGAGCTCTTTGGCTGCAGTAAATTCTTCCTCAGCTCCTCCTACCATAAAAGTCAGCTTCCCCGAGCTGGCAGCTCCCACCCCTGGGAATAGGAATTCATGCTTATGTTAATAGAATAAAACACAAGAAACAACAAATTAGAAAGCAATACTAACCACTTTCATCCTCGGGGAGAAGCCTTTGCCACTATAATCCCTTATGATTGTGTTTGACATTGCCCTTAAGTTAAGGAAAACTTCCAATTCTTTAGAGAGCTAGTATTTTAGTGGAGTTCACAGGACAATCCTTTTATAGCTCAAAAACCACAGTGGAAGCACCATGAAAGTTTTCCAAAGACAGAGTTTTCTGGAGCCAAATGACTGTCATGTTAATCTATATTTATGTCTCATTTTTGTCACAGAGCTTCCCTTGGAACACACACACACACACACACACACAAAAAAAAACAGTGCAAAATTAAAATCCCATTAAAGTATAATGAAATTAATGGCACGTTAAACGTTAAATATTAAGTTGACTAATAGTTACTTGGCAAATTTTACATAACATTTAATGTTTTTATAGTTGAAAGGATGGTTGTCATGTTGAGTAGTTTTGTCCAATAAAACTTTTTTTTTTGGCACATACCTGCACCGAGTTTAAGTAATACATCAAAAATCATTTCAAGTTAAGACTGCATAAAACTCATAAAACACAATTTAAAAACTTTAAATTAAAAAATCATACTGTGTAATGTCTAATAAATATAGCAGTATATAAATAAATTTACCTAAAAAAAAAAACAGTAATGAAAATCCAGTCTTTGTAGCCTTTTCTCATTCAACATCAGTACAAAACCATGTGACACTGATGAGAAAACTATCCCTCTACTAATAATGGCTTTATATATATCAAAGAGGTAGATCTAAAAAACACTCAAGTTCACATGAGGTGAAATAACCAGTTTATAAACAGTAGGCAGGTGCAAGTCACATGGGTGCTGAGAAATTAACCAGCATATAATTAATCCCAAAGTTTACAGGAAGAGCATGGATTATTGCCAAAGTACATGTAATGTTTCCCTCTGCCTCGTCTTTGTGAGCAGTCTGGCATTTTGGACAAGGCTGCGTTGGTGGAAACGGATGGGGGTTGGTAAAGTGAGGACAACCAATTACAAAAGCAGGAGTACCGTAGTAGCCTCAAAAACTGGACAGAACAGCAGTATTTTAAAAAGTAAAGACGAAGGGCATGAGTTTAAAAGTAAGAAAATGCACTCTATATGCTTCTAAATATAATAATTAACTTCAAATAACTGTAACTTCTGATTTGTTCCATCAAAGGAATTTAAGAGACGTTTAAGGTGGAAAAACTCCCCGATAATTGTAGACAAAAATGTACTTTATAATTGCAATTTGATATCACCTGGTTAGTTCTCTTAAAATTAAGATTACTGATCATTTTAAAAGTATATTTTGTCAGACATATAAACTTGCAGTGCAGCTGTCTTCATCTTGTCAAACTTAAAAGGACTTAATATAAATAGATCTGATTTTAATGCCATTTTGTAACATATTGGAAAAGAAAAAACACTTTTCTAAGCTTCTATGTTAGAACGGAGTCACATCCACGTATCTGCATCTGACAGAATCTGATCAGCGATGGGTAAGTACAACTGTCCTTCACATATTTAGACCCTCTACCCATTTGAAAACACATGTGATTGGTGAAAAGAACTGCATCATGGCAGTAGATTCTCTACAGCCTGAAAATACAGGCCAACAGCAGACGCAGATGTCTGGAGTCCTCTCAGACCACTTGAATCACAATAGGCTGAAAGGGAATTGTGGAATGCTTACCATGTGACACTACACGCTACTTACTTATCTTAGTGAGATATAAAATATAAGTGAATGTCAGTTACATAATAGACACAGTGGACAGTTAGTGAATAATACAGTACGACAAGTACTATGTTGTACTGTGGATTATCCCACCCAGGTACACGACCGTTGAAACCTTAATGAACTGAACCGAAAACACAAAAGTGGTGTTGAATTCTCCCCCTTTAATTCCACATTTAGACATGCACTTTAGGAGAAAATCTGCATGCAGATGCACACGCAAAAGTGTGTGAAATTTCCCATTTATTGATATAATATATGCGCCAGGTGGCATCACCACCACCAAGACCAAACACCTGCATAAACCTTTCTACTTCACTTCCTGTTCTCTCCTAATACAAAATACAATCATGAAACAGGAAACAGAACACTACTATGTATAAAGATTTGTGACAATTGCTGAAACAACTCTTGGATGTAAATTTGAGCAGCTACAGCAAGTGGAAGGTCCGTCACAGGGAAATAATTCATCATGTTGTTGTTCTCCTGTACTGGTGTGTGCCTGTGATATACACTCTACGTAAAGAGAAAATGCAGTTTTAAACCCTTTAAACAGTCATGTGAGAATGGAGCATTTTTAAGATATTCACTCTGGAAAATGGTTTCACTTTTTTTGATTTTCAACCCCCAAAAATCCTGTTGCCATCTAAACGAAAGGCACATCTGATAAAATATTGTGATGTTTTCACCCAAGAGCGTCGTTGTGTAAACTGGGTTTAAGATGCTCCTTCGTACTAACCGCCATCAGACAGTACAACAGCAGCTTGGCCTGAGGTTCATCCTGCTCTCAACAGACTTTTGCCTGTTGCATCTGTCGATGCACCGACTGCACACTTGTCAATATCACCTAATGCAGACTTGTTACTTTATTTACTTTTATTATTACCATTTGTGCCATTCAGTGACTTTAACAAATTTGTTTTATATTTTGTATCTTCTCTTTATTTCTGTATTGTATTTTGGTGTTTCTTCTCTTGACTGCTGTCATTTGAATTTCCCCTTTGGGTGATCAATAAAGTATAATTTATCTTAGTTACAGGAATGATGTGTCCCAGTCTATGCGTTACAAAGACAGGAGGTGCTCATTTTTGTTTTTAGTAGGGAACATTTAAGAGCAGATTCTGGGTCTTTTGCATTCTAATGGTTAAAGAACTTAAAAATGGCTTAGTTAAAAAGAAACCTGAAAGTATTGGATGTTCACAATCACAGACATCCATCTGTATTTGACGGAAAATAAAACCCATTTGAACACACACAAATTGGTCATAAGTAAGACATTTGTTCCCCACAAATGTCTACAAGACATACAAATGGTTATTCAAAGTAAAATATCCTAAAAATAATTTTCACCGATTTTTATATCAAAAGACAAATGAAACACTGCAGTTATTGCCTATGGTCCACCCCCCATCATGCACACACACCAAGAAACAAATGTCATATGTAGACTGTCACATGTTGACTCATTTACTCTATGTCTCCATGTGTGCTTTTACAGTTAAGCTTTAACCAAACTGGATTAAAACAGTCACAGACCACTAGACATGTTGGAAAAAGTTTCATCCAGGAGTTCAGGCCTAGTTACTGACCGAATGTTTAAAGTATGATATATACACATCGGTTTGCGTGAGTTACACAGTGTCCAGTGCACACACACACACATACACACACATGCAAGTTCAAGGGTGAAAGCTGTGCAACTTTAATCCATGTGCACTACCACAGGACGGAAGCATATAAATCATTACTAATCTTAAGAGCCAGACTGTAAAATGGACCGACTTCAATTCAAAGAAAGTACCCGTACTGACGTTGATGAGGCCAAGTTCAAACAAACTGCTTTTCTATCTGAGGACCTCCAACAGAGTCACAGAGCACACATTTTACAGCAAGGAACATTTGGCCTCCTTTCCCTTAGATATATGCGGTTTGTGCTCTGCATCAGCAGAAGGAATGAGCAACGAAATTGAAAAACTGACTAATATTTAAATGTGGAGAGCTGTTTTTATAGACAGATGTCTTCTCCAGGACATTTGAGAGTTAATATAACTGAAGCCAATGTATCAAAGGTAGTTTTTATTGTTAGCACGAGAAACTGTATCCACTACAGATAGTGAAAGAACCATAATGAAAAGGCAAGTTAACACAAAGATCCTTCTGTAGTGTAGGTTGTCTCATCAGCATGGCTGCTAGTATGGAGTGCAATATTGATCTCCTTAAAGCTGTGGATGACTTTCGTCACCAATTTTTCATCAAATCTGTAAAAAACCCCGAGTCATAACCCAAGTATCATGAATCCGTAAGCAGTCCTTCCATGATTACACACCTCAATCCCTTTCCTCACGGTGAACAATTTCAAAGTGAACTCTGCCATAAACAATCATTCTGTTTAATGCCTAGCAGGTAGGTATTGTTGACATTTTCAGAAATTTGTCCGTCATGCATTGTGGGAAGTTGAGATCTATGCAGCCGCAGTAGTCAGTGGGTTCTCTCCCTGTGGAACTAAACCTCCTGTAATGCACACTGTGACAAATTTCTGAAAGTGGTGGAGTTCAACGTGAGGGAAAAGATTCAGGTGTGTAATCTCGGAAAGACTTGCAGATTTGTGATGACTATGTCTTGGGTTTTACAGATTTGATGAAAAATTGGTAACAAAAGTCAACCGCAGCTTTAAGCAAACAAAGACATGGCAGACAGACAGCTGAACTGAAATGAACATTTGCTTGGACCAGTGGTTCTCAATCCTTTTCTGTGGGATCCCACTTGGAGAATGAAAAATCTCCAGGACCCCCTCAACTCCAAAAACATTGTACCAGTGGTGCAATTCTAACTTTTATTGAAAAAAACAAAAACAAACAAAAAAAACCCCCATCTATATCATAACTGAACTTCTTGCTTTTCCATAAATAATTTGTTGTGCAGGTTAAAAATAACTTACATTTTTTGTTCATTGCACATCTCAGAACATTAAAGTACAAACTGTGCAAAAAACAGAAACATGTCCCATGTTTCTTTTCCAGTTCAATCCCTGTCCACTCTCCAAACCTAAACCCTTTATCTGGTCTAGTGACAGATCACTATGGCAACAGATATGTTTGTTGTACGTCCCTAAAATGAGTCCAAAAAATGAGTGGAACATTAGTTCCACCTGATACATGTTCTAACCTGAAGAAAAACACCAAACACCCAGGAGTGATCCATGCCCCCACTACAAGACTTCATGCTGCCCCTGGGGGGCCCACCCCACAGTTTGAGAAATACTGGCTTAGATTAATTAGTAATATGCCTCTTATGAAGAATGCGGAGTGTCTCACTTATTGTTATCGTCACATTCCTGGATTGTATTGCGATACTCCATTATGCTATCAACCACAGAAAAATTTAAATGGTTTGAACAACAGGGTCATAATGTATGACATGAATACGATCATTGGTTTAAACATAAAATGTACCTCCAGACACAGGCGCATCCATGAACACTGCTCCCATCTTCTCAGAAGCTGCAGCCATCTCCTTTGAAACAGCTGGGTCAATGGTGCTAGAGTCGATGAGGAGTGAGCCTTTCTTCACTTTTCTAGAGGTAAATACTTACAGGTTAGAATCCAACACATATTTATTAAATTAGAAATTAATGAAAAACTGGGACATAAGTGTACTTGAGAATGCCATTGGGTCCAGTGTAGGCATCTATGACGTTGGGACTAGAGGGGAGCATGGTGATAATACGGTCTGCCTTGTCTGCTACATCTGCAGGGTTATCCACAATCTGAGGGAAAAAAACCAAACAAGTCAGGGGTTACAGAGAAAACAAACAGAAAATGGAAAATTATGTACCAGTTGTCTACTGTCCCACCTGTGCACCCAGCTCTTGCACTTCCTTGCAGGACTCTGGAAATACATCTGTGGCAATGACTGGGTATCCGTGCTTCAGCAGGTTCTTTGCCATTGGGTTTCCCATATTTCCCAGACCGATAAACCCCACTTGTGTCTTTGAGGCCATAGACCTTGTGGATACTACAAAAGAAGGACCAAAAATCCCTAAAATGACTAAAAATGCTCATTATCCATGCAAAGGAGAACATTACTATTCAAGGTCAATCAATAATTACATTTCATTGACTTGATGAGCAAGTCAAACTGCAGAGGAGTCGCTTATGATCAAAATAAATGTGCAGCAACCAAATTATTGGGGGGGCATGACTGGGTGTTTTGGGTTTTTCTTCAGGTTCGAACACGTACCAGGTGGAACTAATGTTTTAGCATTTGAGCACCCTGGACTCATTTTAGGGACATAAACAAATCTCTTACCATGGTGATCTGTCACTAGACTAGACAAAGTTTAAGTTTGGAGAATGAACAAGGATTGGACTGGAAAAGAAACATGGGACATGTTTTTTTTTTTTCTGCACAGTTTGCACTTTAGTGTTCTGAGATGTGACATGTAAATGGGGTCATCAAACCACTGATAGTGTTGAAATATATATCTTTGTTACCAAAATGTGTTTGTTCTTAAAAAACTAACCTTACTGTCTTAGTTGTAAATATTTGTGTATTTCCTATTTTTATTTGGAAAAATATTGTCTCAGAGAGCAGTCTTGTTGAGTTTGTTTATTCAAGCAAAAATCTAAGTTATTTTTCATTTGCTCAACAAATTATTCAAGAAAATGCACAAAGTACTGTTACAATATTGATGTTTATTTCAATAAAAGTTATAATTCCACCACTGGTACAATGTTGTTAGGGTTGAGGGAGGCCTGGATATTTTTCATCCTCCAAAGGGGAGCCCTGCAGAAAAAGATTGCAAACCACTGGTCAAAGCAAATGTTCATCATGTACGTCAAAGGCTTTTCACTTTCTTATTTTTTTCGTGTCCTGAAAACAGGTTCTCGATTAATAAATTGCCACTGCCATTGGCACCAAAGTCATCTTATCTAAGGTACCAAGCCTTCTCAGTGTTTACTTTAGCTTGCCTTGATAACTTAACAAGATTTCTACATGTGGCTCACTGGGGAAATTAGAACATGTAACCCTGGAGCTTAATTTCTTACTGATAAAGTAAAATATATAATTCATATTTAGTGAAATCACAATATGTTGTTGTAGTTTGTTACAAATTCTTGACATAGATGATCAATTCTAACATGCTTTTAGAAAAATAGTTCTGAAAATATGACTAAATAAGGCTAAACGCACTTAATTACTTATAAAACACCTTCGTAAGTTGTAGGTTTCTAAAGTGATGTTGCATAACATTGAAAAGACGGACGCATTGAAACATAATTAGTCGATGTTCGGCGTTTTAAAGGGACATTATCCTCCGGGTGCAGTGTGGATTAGAAGGTAAGTAAGACCATGACCTTACTTGCATACGAGATGTAATTTTGAGAGGAAAAACTCGTTTTCCACCAAGTTGCAAACTAAGCTGAAGCTCCTACTGCTGCAGCTAAACCCAGTCTGCTGAAAATCAACTCAAACTTCTGGTCAATGAATGCCAGCAAAACTAGTTTTCTTGTCACCGAGAGTTTTCGAGACAACAGTGAAACCTTAAAAAGAACCGCAGCGACGTGCATCACCATCATCAACACTTAATTTTATTTCCTTACCAAATGCAAAGTCGACATGCTTGGGGGACCTTCCAACTAGATACCGACACCCTCTCAGCACAGCGGCCATGCTTCTCTTTTCCTGACCTTACGTGCGACGTAAATGACGTAGATTAATGGCAGTCAATTTGTCCAATCAAACGACAGATTTACAGAGCACCGCCTCCCAATCTAACCAATGAGCTATAGGGGAGGAGCAGGCTTGCGTTACAAGAAAAATCTATTTAAAAATAGTACAATCTATCTATTTGAAAGCAGGTTACTTATATACAAAAGGTCTATCAAATCATAATACTAATACTTTTACAGATTCTGTCAAAGTGACAGGAGAACCTCATCCGTTAAAAAGTACAATATTCTGTCATTTAATATTTTTCAAAATGAGAAAATGAACAAAAAAGTGCAACACTCTTCTTGTACATACAGAGGCTGAAGTAGTGCTCATTGGCGTACAAAAAAAATGAACTGAAATAGAATAGAATAGACTAGAATAGAATAGAATACTTTGCACTGTACTCATATTCCACCACTCTCACCAGCGGTTTTCTTTTTCTTTTCCTTTTCTTTTTCTTTCTTCGTTTTTTTGTTTTTTTTTGGCTTCGCACTTGTGACATAGTTTCTCTCTTTTATTTATAACATTTATCTATCCAAACCGGTGGGATTCCCAAAACTGTCCCCTTCCGGAAGTGATGTAATGTTGTTATTATTCCAGGAAGAGGGCAAGGGAAAGCACTGAACTGCGTCAACAATTGTTTTTATGACACTTTTGGATTTCAGACGCTGTTAAACATGGCAACTTGGTATGTATAAACTTTATTATTTACATATCACAAATAAAATGACTACCGGTGGTATTCTGTCCGTCTGACATATGTTTCAACCGACACTCCGAGAGGTAGCGTTGCTAACTGTTTACGTTAGCTAACCTTGTCCCAGCAGCAGCAGCACTGTATAGCCAGCCGTGGTTGAGGACGTTCTCATTTTAAAAGATAATCGCGTTGTATGCATCCAGATAATAGTGTAGTCTGCTCAACGTGTCAGTATATTAAATCAGGGAAATTGTTATTAGCTGACGGATAAGGTGTAATATTGGTCTTGAGAAGAACGTGGACTGCGTTAGCTAGCATGCTAACTTAGCCAGATAAGAGCTCTCTTTTCACTTTAGGCCTCGCCTCGTAGCCTGTACTTTACCACTTGGTCATATCAGCCATTGCTGCGTATTTTTAACAGTAGGTCTAAGAAGACTACTGCAGAAATGTGCCAATGACAACTGAGTTCGCAGTAAGCATCATCCAAGTAAATGCTTTGACTGTTACATGCCCAATCATGTCAGGCACACCATACAAAGCTTAGGCCCAAATGAGTTCACCCTAAAGCAAAACTCACTTTATCATATGATGTCGTTTTTATTGGTAAGTTTAACAAAGGTCGGTTGTGTCAGCAAGTGTAGCCTATTTGTTTTGTGTCACTTAAATTATCCTGACTGAGATGGCACCATGCCATTGTTCTTTGTTATGCAGAGATAGACTAGTTATTAAATGGGTGTCAATGCGGCGATTGTTGTTTGTAGAAGATCAGGCAGTTTCATACAGTTATACCTTCTCACAACTAAAAATGTATTTTAGACTACACATTTTATTTATCGTTTTTATTTACATTTTTATTTAAAAAATGTAGGCTGTCATGGCTATATGTCTTTAGGTCCCTTTATCATACGAGCGCTAAAGATACTATTATTTTACCCTTTCGTATGGACTAGAAGGTCGAGGATGTATACAAATTATAGGAAATTATAAAGTTTTATTTTGTAGACCAAGTACATTGAATTTAAATATTTCATTAAATCACTCTATCAGGAGAAATCATATGTCCATGTAATATTTAACTGGACTTCGTGTCTACATGATCTTCTGCCTCTTTTGTAACGCAATATTTGAATTGATAATATGAATGAGTCTATTAAAAGAGTGCTTCACAATTTGCATAATCTAGGCATCGATACTATTCAGGCTTAAGTAATTCCATCACATGGATATAGAGTAGTTACCAAAAACCTGTTGCATTGTTTTGTTCTTTATGTAGTGAAAGTATTTTATATCATGATGCAAATTTTGAGCCATCCTGCATTAACCAATGTAAAATTACATACACATTAGTTTGATAGCATCTTAATAGTTTTTTTATAACTTAACATGGAATTTCTCCTCAATTTCAGTGGGATGTGCACACACACACACACACACACACACACACACACACACACACACACACAAATACTTTTGAGTTTTTATTATAGTATTAGTTATAGATTTTACTGTCCTTAGTACACATGTATTTGCAATGTACAGGCTATACTGAGAAATTATTATTATTATTTTTTTAGGTGTATAGGTTATAACAGAATATATATTTATATATTAATTTGTGGCATTGGTGTGCCTGCTAAAACTGAAACTACAAATATCCATACAGTGGTTCAGATTTCTTGAAGGCTCAAATTATTGTCTGAAAAACTCCTGGTAGACTGGGAAAGTGAGTCATGGAACAACATCTGCTGCAATTGGAAAACAATCACTCCTTCATGATCATGATTCATGATTGTAATTTCCTAGTGTAGTATTGTCTGACAATCTAATCTTGGTTCAGTTTAATATAGAACTGAAAAAAAATGTTTAAAACTTTAATTTTAGGATTGATGTTAAGTCCCTTTTGTTTTATGCAACTTGCCTGCTTTTCCAGGTCTCTTTCATTTTCAAGACTGGTGTTTGAATTTTGTCTCCAGTTATTGCCGTTTCTAATCGCATTTTTCTCACTGCTCTCTTCCTCTGTAGCCACTGCTGAGTGATTTATGGCACTGTTCCTGGAGAGGACTTTATTAGGCAACAATATGGACACATCAAACTTTGCCCACGTCATCTTCCAAAATGTTGGGAAGAGTTATCTGCCCCACGCTGCACTGGAGTGTCATTATACCCTGACGCAGTTCATTAAACCCCACCCAAAGGACTGGGTTGGCATATTCAAGGTGAATAATTTCCTTTAAATATATTATAATATCTAGTTGAGCTATAAGCCTTATATCTTTAACAATAATTTGTACATGTATGTATTAATAGAACTGTACTGAATGGTAACTGTATTTTTTTTTTTTGACAGTCTTGGATATTTTTGTTGGGCAACTAAAACATCTGATTTAATTTGCCAAACTTATAGCAGTGACATTGGCAATGAAGTGTTAATTCTCCTGTGAGAATTGTGAGTGTATTATTGTCATGTTTATTTTGAAATGATGACCTTAGTAGATGGAATGGAGCTTTTTGACCCCTGACACACTAGAGTGTCTCACATGGATCTTGTTATGGGAGAACACTAAATCCAGTGAAGAAGTAATAAGTTATTTGAGCTTAATCTTTAGTGAATAGTGGAAGGAGACAGAAGTAAATAGATCCTGGCTTTTTTTTAGATCAACATGCTTTTAACTTTACAAGGATGAGACAGAGTTTGGGATCAGATCAGACCACATAATGAAAAAAAATAGACAGTCTTATACCTGATCTTTTATCCAGTGTCAAAAAGGTTTATCTGTTCTTATTGCAGAATATTGATGTAGGAGAAACATTTTAAAGGATTTAGTAACCAGTTGTCTTTCCACACTGCTTGTTACCAAAGAATCTTAATGAGTCTATGCAGCAAAACTGAGCTGCCGTGTAATAGATGTCAATAATGTAAAATGAACTTTACACTCAATGTTAAACAACTCAGTGTACTATATAGTACATAAAACACATTTATAAAAAAAATGAATGATTGAAAAAGAGGATTATTTAGCTCTACATTTGTACGTATAAAAAAATCCTAGCAAAGAGCAGGTCATGAAGCCAAAAAATGAAGAGTAAAATAGGATGAATCTGAGGTATTTTAGTTTAGAAAAGATAGTCAAACTTTTTTCATGTTTACTTTGCCACTATAATGTCATTAGGCTAGTCAATATAAATTGCTGCAGTTTTTCTAAAGGACATGATTATGTATAAAAAAGGTGGAAGTTATTAATTTTTTGGACATTTTTACAAGACTGGCCATTGTTATTTTGGGAAATCAAATTAAAAAACGCAACCTGCAATTCATAAACTAAAAAAGCTATTCGTAATGTTTCATAGATTTGTTAAACAGATGTATCCAAATTGAGGTTTGTACCAGGCATCTCTGAGGTCATGTTAGGCAGCTGGGGGTAGATCAGGTAATGTCTGGAGGCTGTTAAAATATTGTATTCAGCACTTTGTTGAGGCTGAATGCCACACCACAGTCTGTTTAGCCTTAAGGTAGGCACCAACTGGCAATAGAGATCTTAAAATCACTAATATGTTCAGTGTCTAAAACACAGAGTTGAGCTGGAAAAGGCTGCACGCACGGTCATAAATTGTGTAAGCATTCCTGCCGGTGTTGACAGATGAGTATTTGGTGCCAAATTCTTGAATTCGCATGCTATGGAGATACCTGGGGTGTGATGTTCAATAGTTTATTAAAAAATATTTTTTTTGGCTCCCAGACAAAGAAATACAGATTTTGCCTTTTAAGGGTTGCAGTGATACCACCTTCAGTGTACCTCGTAGCGGAACATTTGGATCTTCACTCGATGAAAACACATCCTGCCTTCTCAAATAAATAGAATATGTTTAAGTAGGTCAATGTGAATTATAAAGACATTTGATTTATGATTTAACTTGTCAACCTTAAATCATTTAGAAAAGTTCAAATTATACTAGGCGAGTCAGATCAAACATGCTATTCTTGAGAAATTGATGGGAGACAGGTTGTTGTTTGCATAGCTACTGACAAAAGCTGCCTTAGGCCTTGTGATGGTGGAACAGTAGTGTACAGCCTCGTGTGATCCCTTTTCAGCGACATTGAGGAATGTTGCTGGAACAGGTTGTCTTTGAATGACTTAGGAAAAAGCAAACACAAACTTTATAATTAACCTGTCTCATATGGCAACCTCTCTACATGATTCATGAACAACTGACTCTGAAATTGATACATTGCGACTGGCAGAGACAAAGCGTTACCTCCTACAGCAACCTTGCCTCAGGACTCTGACTGCTTTGTCTTAATTTGTGGGAATGCGGGTTAAATATGTAAACAAAAAGTCATGTATAAAACAAACTACTGGCTGTGATAATTTTCTAAGTGCGTGTAAGGAGATTTTGAGCATGTTTAAGTTATCAGTCCAGTTTTGTGGTTCCTCTCTACTGTCTCTACCACCTCTTCTCCTATTTGTACACATGGCAGACCAAGCTGTTGTAAGTAAAACAGCTCCTCTGAGAGGTTTCACCCACCGCCACCACTTCTGCGCCTCTAATGAGTGGACTGGTGAGGGCTAGCCTTCACTAATGACACTCACTAACTAGCTGCATGTTTTAATTGCTTCCTGTTCTTTACTGCTAGAGGCTGGAACTGCACCGGTAACAATTGGGGGTTTTGAAGCACCAGGGCCTTCTATCTCTGGCTCTGATGAACACATCCAGTATTTTAGCTGAACGTTTATGTCCCAGATAGTGAAAAAGGTCAGCCTACATCAAAAGAAATATGCCTTACAACTGTGCAGAAGCTGCTGTTTATGCATGCAGTATTATTTTTGAAAATCAGAGGCAAAAAAAAGATGTCAAAATGTCCTGGCTTAGTTTTGTGGCTGAGGCTGGTTTGACTGGGCTTGTTGTGGATGCGTGTGTGTGCCTGAGTGCGCTCACGGAAAACCAGCCAGCTCGACTTGACTCTGATTTAGTTTGACAGTTTTATGGCACCAGGCAGAAGTTATGGATGTATATTCTGTACTCCCCCCTCATCAGCCATCAGTTAACAACACATAAAAGACGTATAATTACATTTTGGTTTTCATTTTCAAGTTGCCTATGTATAAAATTTTCACCTATTTTCCTCTTCCTGTTAGAGGTGAGTTGTAGCTACATTTCCACAGTCAGTCAGGCTTGCTCATGATGAGTTCCGGCACATGGTGACCACGAATATTTCACAGAAATGATCATTCGTATTCTTAGAAGAAAAAAAAAAATCCCAGTAAGCATTGTAACAGTCAAACGCCGATTTAAAACCCCACGTTTACTGTAATAAACTAGTAGGAGATATTTTGGAAGTGGCACCCTCTGGATTCTAGGAAGTCTTCTTGTTAATCCTCCATTGTTATTATCCTACACTGATGTGGTGAGAGCATCTGGTTGAATGGATTCCACAATGTCTCACAGGTCGGTTGGAGCACAGCGAGGGACTATTACACATTCTTGTGGTCGCCTCTCCCTGAGAACTATGTGGAAGGCACCGCAGTCAACAGAACAGTGGTCTTTCAGGGTAAGATCATGCATAGTTTTATATAACTTTGACACCTTTTAATAACCGCATGTCAGAGGAGCACTCGGAGGATTGTTAAAACTTTAATACCAAATCATTGGATAGAATAAAACGAGAATCTTTCCCCACAGATCTTTATTTTGGTGTTAATGACATTTCAGCTTGTGTTGTTTTTATATCTTTTTCATTGTATTTGAAGTAAAGGAAAAGAGGCACCAAGAGAGTAGAGTGGCTTGTCTTAATTACTTTTTTAGATTTAGAAACATGTAGTGTGTCCTGTAGCTCACTAAACTGTTTGTTTTTAGTTCAGTTTTAATTTAACTGTGGGGAAGATAAGCTCAGATGACTTAAAGATTATGGAGTATTTTTTGAGTTTCACTGGTGTTTTTGTCCCACAGGATATTATGTACCCAACGACGATGGCGAGTTCTACCAGTTTTGCTATGTGACCCACAAAGGCGAGATCCGAGGTGCCAGCACGCCATTCCAGTTCCGTGCCAACAGCCCCACAGAGGAGGAGCTGCTGACGGTGGAGGATGAATGTAACTCTGACATTCTGGTGGTCACCACCAAGGCTGGATTCCTCGAGGTACTGAGCTCTTCCCATTTTTATCTTGATTAGTTGTCACGCTGAAATGAACAGTTGTGCTACATCTGGCGTATATAACACAACTTCATATTGTTCGTTCATTAATATTCACTGTCCTTTTCAAACAAATGAATAAATGAAATCAAACATCTATTACTGCACAATAATCTCACCATGCAATTAAATAAAGATTGTACCTCCTTGTTCTCCTATCTCTAGTTTGTAATACATTTTAGTATAGTGGACTCAGATGCACAAAGATTCGGCAAGTGCTCATAACGTGTATGAGAATTATAAATAAATCAACCCTTATTTATACTAATCTAAGTTTACATTTCCTATACTCCATGTTAGTAAGAGATCATTCACAAAAATGTTTCCATAGATTTTCACACTGCAGATTATTCAGTTGTGTGGTCTAAAGGCAACATATGAAGCTGTGTCATTTGGTTTTATTTGACCTGAAATGAACAGAAAATGTGAAAGTAATGTTACAGCTGCCAGTGATGTGTCATCAAAGCTGCACTGAAGTGACAGAAATAATGAGAGAACAGTCTGCCAAAGGCTTAAACAAAGCACTGTGTATGTGATGTGAATAAGGCTAAAGGAACATGATAGTGTTCAATATATGTTTAGATCATCATAAACCATTGTGATTAAATAGTGAGGAGTTTTGCTTTTGCATTCATGTTCTTTCTGTTTTATTTATGATGATTATCTGTTTAGAATATAACTGTAATTTTTTCATGTTTCTGATCATTTCGGTGTTTGATTTGATTATTCTCGGTATTTAGTTGAAATCTAAACTCGGTCAGTCAAAGGTGTTCTTAAATGTCTTAAGTGTCTTTCCTTTTGTAGATAAAATCTCACTGTAAATCATGTTTACAAAAGGCCCAAAGAAAGTTGCTGAGCCACAAATTCTCATAAATCACAACACAAATCCATGGTTGTATGAGTTGTTGTTATTATGAACGTCACATACTATATGAACATGTCGCTTCATTTTATTAATGAACTTGAACATGTGACATGCTTTAAAATGACTTTATTTTGTATTTCTTCTGTGCAGCAAAAGATGGAAGAAGCTCAGAGAGAGAAAGATGAGCTGGTGAAGAACATGGCCCTTCTGCAGAAGGAGAAAGAGCAGCTGGAAGCCGAGAAGGAGGGTTTGATGAAGGAGTGTGAGCAGGAGAAAGAGACCTGCCTCCAACTGAGAAGAGAGAATCAAGTAAGATGAGGGCGGATCGAGATTGGCTCAGATTCTGAAGGCAGATAGAGTTACTGCAGTAAGAAGGGAGATAAATGCAGTACTTTGATTTATCAGAACATGCTGAAAAAAACCTGTATGATTTATGATTTTGTCTTGTTAATGCAGCTTTTCCAAAGAAAGTTTAACATTTAGCCAAATAGTCTCTTAGCACCCCCTAGTGAACCACTTTAGATATGCAGAGCTATCCAAACTTAGTGCATTAAAACAATAAATCAGACTCTGACAGATATGAATGTGTGTATTATCAGTGGTGTAATTCAGTTTTTATAGCACAACATTAATTCTTAAAAGCAGTGTCAGTAATAATTCACATTGCTGTCCTCTGCTATAAATCTGCTGGTAAAACAGCTTTGAGATGAAAACATGATTACAGATTTTGTGGCTGTTAATTTTATAGCTATACTTTTATATGATTTTTTTATGTTGTGCGAAAATAAAGAATCCAAAATTGTGCCTATAAACAAACTGTAAAAAAATTCTTTTCCTTGTTTATGTCATCCTTTAAAACTGAACCAATATTCAACTTTAATATTTGAAGTTAGTGTTGTTTTACCATGTGATTTTTTTATTCCACTGCAACTTAAAATATGTACCTCAAATGTCGGGTGACAATTCAAATTGCAGGTTCTGACAGTACATAAAAATCATAATAACATAAGTACACAATAATCACGATAATTGGAAAATCATGGAAATATGTGCTATGTAAATTAATACATATTACTATTTTTTTTTCCTAAAGCATCTTGATCCATTTTTCTTTTCAGCTTTTTTTTTTCAGCTTTTTTTTTCTTAATAGTATGATTTATTTTTTCCAGGACATACAGAGTTCCTCCCAGGCCCTGCAAGAGGAGAAAGAGGAGGTCAAGAGGAGACTTGAAGAGGCCACATCCAGAGTTTTACAGCTGGAAGAGGATCTAATTGGAGTCACCCAGAAGGGCTTACAAAAGGAAACTGAGTTGGACAGGTGAGTTTAGAGTGGAGGGGTTATGTGTTGTTTAGTGTGTGTATCTAAACATTGCATTAACCTTAGTGAACTTTTAATCATTAGAAACTCTCTTTTACCATCGTAAAGGAAGACTACTTGCCCAGTTATTTCAAACTGAATCTGTGACACAACTCATTAACTTTGATTTTTTTTACCCACTTGTTCTTCAGCCTCAGAGATAGGGTGAAGAAACTTACAATGGAGAAGGATGCATTTGAGTCTCATCTAAAGAATGAGAAAGATGAGAAGGAACTATACAAGGTAATATGATGACAAAATGGCAATGCAAATTTTTTTCTCTTTATTTTCTGAAATCCTAGTGTAAATAATAGAATTATTTAACTGAACCTTGATCCTAAAAGCTTAATAGTCCTGTTTTGTTGGAATAAAATTAACAATCTCTAGAGTGAATCAGATTTTGTTACTTAATTGACTTTTTGTTTTTCTGTTTTTACTGCTGTATTTGCACATTGTTGCTCAAAAATGCAGTGAAACAGAACATGGCTTATTCTGTCTTCTTTGGTCCGTCTGGTGGTTCGGTTACCTTTGTTGTGGTAATGCACAGGAACTGGGAGTGCCACATATCGTACTGTTACCATGGAAATGGAACCAAAAACCCATACCTAATTTAAGTGGAGCTGTTGCTCAAGGAAAACTTTATGGGCCTATCTCAATCTCTGTTTTGTAATTGAGGTTATGCTACATTTATTTTAATTGTCAAATGTTCTTCGGTACATGATTGTGATTGGTGTAATATAAAGGAGGTAAAACCCAAGGAATCTTTTTAATAACATCTTGTGTTTTCTGACATTCTGTGTGTGTGTGTGTGTGTGTGTGTGTGTGTGTGTGTGTGTGTGTGTGTGTGTGTGTGTGTGTGTGTGTGT